>BJFM01003336.1:24773-35993 GCA_016586285.1 Arothron firmamentum | reverse complement strand
TGTGTGTGTGTGTGTGTGTGTGTGTGTGTGTGTGTGGAGGGGGTTGTCCGACAAACAGCTGTGTGAAAAATGAAGACCGCGGCGGTTGTAATCTATAGTTTTCTCCTGCTTCATTGTGCATTTTAATATCATATGTTATGGGATTTTATGATGACTGCTGACTGCCATCATTTTTTTTCCCTTCAGCCAAACATTTTTTTTTTTCCTGCCTGTTTTGCGAACGGCTGCAGGGATCCATTAAAATGATAGATTGACCGTTGCGTTGGATATCAAGATAAATGGAAAGCTGGAGACATCTCAACAGCAGACGCTCCACGCTCGTGCCACACTCGTGTGGAAGCTCATCATAAATAAAGATTTACGATAAATGCGGGAATGATGTGGCGTGTAACGGATTAGATATACATCAGCTCCGCTTTCAGACTGAAAAACATATTTTATAAGCTTAATTATTGGATAGTTTGGCTTCCTCCTCTCTGATGCCACTTTGTTTTACTCCGTCTTCTCTTAAATCTGCTCGTCGAATTTGTTGCTTCGTACAAACTAAACAGACGGAACGATAGCAGCTGCGTTCTCCTCCATCATTCTCAACGCTCGTTTGTCCTTTCCGACATGGAGGAAAGGTCGTCTCCACGGGGAGGCGTTCCGGGCATGTCGAGCCGGGGGGAGACCCTGAGGCGCCGCCGGGATCCTCCGCTTTATTTCTGTGATGCAACTCTCCAAAAGAGAGTCCACAAAGACGACTTAAGGAATTAATCCTGGGGGCCGGGGAGATAGAAGCTGACCGTTCGGATGCATCATCGCAAATTCCAGCTGCAGAACGCCGAGTGAAGACTGGAGAGGGTTTATCCATCAATCCCAGAGTAAATATGGAAATATGCAATCATACCAATGGAAATGAGATCTGAGGCTTCCACTCTGGCTGTAGGCAGGCTTTAATTCAAACTGGAATATAAATACGTTTATCTGACTATAGTTTTACCGGTTTGTGTATTGCCCTTTTTCTCCGTGATTGCTTCTTATTCTGCTCTTAATACATCGAGCAGAGACTGGAGAGAAACACACTTCAAACTGGGCACTAGCATCCCACACAGCCAGGATCAAATACGTTGAGTCACTCATCCCTCAGTTTATAAGGAGATCCGCGCAAAACCGCCACCAGATGCCAGGTCTGCTTGTGTAAATAGAGCTCTGAGCTTTTTAAAATGGAGCCCACATCTCCGGTCTGAGCTTTATTATGTAAAAAGCTCTGAGCAAACAAACCGGACAGTCATTTGTTGAGTTTGGGGCGGGCTCCTCTAAGCCATTTATCCTCTGTCGTTATCAAAGCCATCCGCTCTCACTGAAGGAAACTCAAGGACGAACGCTCACCTTCATCCCCCCTGCCCGGCCCGGTCTGTCTGCCCGCCTGACGGGGAACGCTGAAGCAGGGCAGGCAGGATTTTCTCTGCTGCCTCTCCTGATAATCCCGCTCTGAAAAATCCAGGATAACTCTTCAGTCAAATCAGCCTCAACGCATTCTTCCTCATAAGTAGCCAGAATTTACACGATACGTATAGATTTGGAGCATGTTAAATGGAACAGACCCACGCTGTGGTAGGATTCTGCGTGGTTTTTGTGTGGGTGAGGACTGTGTTACACCTACAGGTCTCTCTCTGCTCACTCATTAATGGCCTTCCAAGAATATTAAAGCCACGCTCCGGCCTCTTTAATAGATTGACTCGCAGCTATTATGGAAAAAAAGTAGCTCCGACTTGCTGAAATAGTTCTTTAAGAAGCCATTAGGGAGTCAACTGTAATAAATTATGAACAATTCTTTAATGAGCTTGAGAGAGAAGCCCAGCAGAACGGCGCTGGTCACAACACTTCATTCCCAGCGTTGACTCTGATTCATGTGCTAATATTTATCAGAATGGGGGGGGGGGTGGTGCTTGAAATATGGCTTCAAGGAGCCAAATTGTTAATAAGCTGTGAGCTGAAATTACTTCTCTTGCACTTTTCAAAGGAGCTGCGGGGGTGCCACCAGGATGGCGACCTTATCCGCTGCCTGGCCCTGCTCGCCCGCGACCGCCGCTCGCCCGCAGTAAACGAGTGTGAAACGGAGGGAAAATGCCTCCCAGTGCGTGAGCGGGACCTCCCTGACCTTGGACAAAGGGTAGAAGGCCAGAGAGGCCATCCCTGGGCAGCCCCAGGCCGACGGAGCAGAGAGGAGGCGGGTGGTGGAGATAAACCATGGGGGGGTCCTGGCGGGTGGACTAGCCTGCTGCCCAGTCAGTGACAGGGCCTGGGGGGGGGCGGGCTCACTCCCATCTGGTACAGTCAGCTCAGCACAGTCAAGGACGGTGTGTGTGTGTGTGTGTGAGACAAACTGATCATCATTATATGTGATTATTTCCTTAATCTTTAAATGAAAAGCAGATTTCGGGCACATTTACTCACAAAAGAGCAGACAGAATCAGGTCTGCAGCTTTGACCAGTTGTCATTCAACCCAACAAACAAAACACCAGGAGCAAACACGCCACTTTCAGAGGCGACGGTCTGCAACTGGAGCGTTTAAATACACCTGCAGACAATTAGACACAGGTGAGACACATGAGGGTCATTAGGCTTCAGACAGAGGCACGGAGGGCCGATCAAGGTGTCTCTTTCTTTCCCTTCTGAGGCTTTCGTTCAGGATGTGGTTAAACATTTATCACCAGTGTCAGACCTGTCATGCATGTTTGATGTGTGTGAAAATCACTTTTTTTTTATTTAGGAAAAAGAGTCACAAATTTCTGCCTTCATCTCCTCTGAAACCGTCTCAAACTGCGGCTGAAGCCTTTATTCTTTAAATTAACGGGATTAGCGTCGCTGTCATAAATATCACGAGGATTTGTGGGTATTAAACACCTCTGTAAGGATTAATTTAAATCAGTCCGACAACACAGAGAAAGGTGAACTTTATCAAAGCAAAATAAAGACTCTGAAATTCAGCCGCTCTCTCTGTGTACGACTTACCTGCGTGTCTAATCCTCTTTCCTTTGCTGATTAGCTGGTCAGTAATTGCCTGATGAGCACTGAGGTAATGAGCTACATTTTACCCTTATTTTCAAAGTGATCCTGGTGTGAAGGGCACAGACCGAACCTATAAGGTGACTCAGATGACTAATTATGCCTCCTGCATATTGCAGGGTCGGTGAACCGTGGCGGCCGTCCTGCCCTTAGCCCACCGCCGCCTCCTTTCTTAATCACAATGTCACACAGAATGATTATTGGTCGGCGGCGCACTCGCAGCGTTTCACCAGAGGATAAATGAAACGAAGCAGTCGACTGACTGTTTAATGAGACGCTCAAAAATCTGAAGATGCTGCACAGAAAGAGCCAAACGTCTCCCCAGTGAACTCAGGAATCTCGCTGAATCCGTCTGTGGGAGTTGAACGGCTGCTGTGTGAGTCCTGGCGGAGACGGTTGCGCCACGTCGTCGTCCCAAATAGACGTCTGACTTGTTCCCGTAAATCACAGTAAATAACGGTGATGAAAAGTGAACAAATGAAATCGAATAAAACAGGGTCACACATCACTGGAAGGGCAACAAATGAGCATTGGAATGGAAGTAATGCCCCCTTCCTCCCCCCACCCCCCCGTGCCTCAACAAAATGGGGGGAAAAAGCTCCAGCTCTGGAAAAAAAAAAAAAAAAAAGGCAAGTTGTCATTTTGCCTAAAGCAGCGCTAAGCGCATCAACAAAAATATAGGTCCGTGCGGAGCTCTGGATGACAGGAAGGTCACTCATGTTAATGCAGAAGGACAGTTCCTTTGTGAAAAAGCGCTGAGCGATCTAAAACCCAGGAGAGGTCAGAGCGATCTGACTAACCTGAATATCGCAGCGTTTGGTTCCTCTTCTCCTCTGCAGGGCAGGTAGAGAACCTGGCATTCTTTGACTGGTGAAAAGCACTTTACCAAAGGAAGTTTCACTCTACATTTGCTTGGTTTTCTCTGCTCAGATGAATCTATTTAAATACAACCTTTAATTTTGCTAATTAAATGGATAATAAATGAAGCTGGTTGACACCATCAGATAAATAATTCCGAGCTGAAAGATAAACAGAATTGCGGGGAATCAGAGGAAGGTTGTGTTACATGACACTGTGGATATTTTTCCTGTTAATCCTCTCTTGTCTGTGTCGTGCTCCTCTTTGAGTTGTTTATTTGTCCTCAGTTTTCATCTTTTTCCTTGAACAGACTCTTTGGCTCATGATGCAGCGTGGATGTTCTTCTGTCGTTTCCACTCATGTCTATCTGGTGTGTTGATTGGTTCCCTCACCTTCCTGATTGCCCTGGTTTCCTCCGTCTGCTCTGCCTCACCTGTGCCTCGTTGCTTCCGCCCCTCCCTGGTGTATAAAAGCTGCGTTCTCCACCCAGATCATCAGGTGTTGTCTGTCTGTGGTCCCATAAGTCTGTCTGGCTTTTCTCCCCCAGTCAAAACAGCGTTTCAGTCTGCTAAATTCTCCCACCTTTTTGCTTCTGCTCATCCTGTTCTTCTTCCCCCAGTTCCAGCCACCTCCACCCCCCTCCTCCGGGGTGCAGACGTGCCCCAGCTGGGGCGACGCTCAGCTGATGATCCTGTAGCTTGTTTGCCGTCTGGAAATGTCTTCCAACTTTTGTGTTTCGGTTTTGTGCAAGGAGAACGTCGGCGCTCACAACATAACAGCTTGCCGGTGTTTGTCGACTTATTCCCATTAGGGTTTATTTAACCGTTCTGACAGTTTGAAACAGCTGCTTCAGAACCACATCTGCTCCAACAGCTCATCCAGGGAGAATTTACATTATCTGAAAAATGACGCATTCTCAGCAAAAAGTTGATGTTAAAGAGGATTTTTTAAAGAATTATTAGCTTGTCTTCTCATGTTTGACTGCACACATTGCTAGCTTTTACATGCACGCACACACGCGCGCACGCTGCCCCGGAACCCTCCGGTTTGTCAGCTTTTCTCTCAGGGGGGATGAAACATGCTGGGGTCCATTAAGAGTCAGTGGCCACCGTGTTGGGCCTCACCTCGTCTGTAATGATGCAAATGTCTGCTGACAGCAGCCTGCCTGATGAATCACCAGCACCGAGGAAACCTACCGTATTATCTGTCTCCCTGCTGATGCCCATTTACCCGTCTGGTCGGGCCCCTGGACACCAATAGTTCCCAAACATTCTTGGGTATTTCTGGTGTTTTCAAGCTTTTAACTCCTATTTTTCTGCATGCTAACGAACCAGCAGCCCTGACAGGTTGCATATCAGTCTTTTGTACTGGAAACAAGAGTGATGGTGGCCAAAGGCCCTGAACGAACCTCCTGCATATTCAGACTGCACTTTTATGACCCCCCCCACCCTCACCACAGTTGCCCTGATGCCCTGCAGGCCTGGCACATGTGGGACATATAATTGATTCATTAAGAACGTGAACAGATGTTTCTGGTCTGGAGCCGTGCCAGTTTGCCAGAATACTATTTTACGTCCGGCGACACGCCTGACTGCATACCATTAAAGGTGCACTGACACAGAACGGAGGAAGGTGATGTGTTCTTGATCCCGGGAGACCAGTAATTTGGATGACCAAAATGTTTTGATTTGGCTTTTAATGTCAATAAAGAGGCAGAAGAATTAGGGAAAGATCACATTTGGAGTGATAAAGGTTAGCCTGACCAATAATACAATAAAGCTTTATCAAGATTTTACTAAATCTGCCATGTGAGGGACATTGTGGAGGACGCTGGTGGTTAGTCCCTCCTGCTGGGAGACCACAGGCCTGGTCAGGCTGAGCTCCTCCTCTCAGCGCTGGAATATCAGGCTAACGCTCATCAGAGGGTTTGACATAAAACAGCTGGGATGTGTGAAGAGAAACAAAATGTCATCTCCATCCTTGGCATCGACACTTGAACCTAAACATGGGACAAGTGTGCATGCAGAGAAGATCACTTTTCCCTCCTCTGGAAGAGCTGTGCCAATTGTAGCTAAGACACGGAGGCTTTTGTCTTGTGAAGTTGGAAAAGCGAGCTCATGGTGATGGTGTAATTATTCACTCTCAGTTTCCCACAGCTACCCATTAGGTCTTCATTCAGCTGAAATCTGACTGTCTTTGTTAACAAAAAGCTCCATAAAACACGACTGTGGATTGATCAGAGGAAGGCTCTGAGGGCGACCTGCCTGCCGTGAGGAACAATGATGCTCTTCATATGTCTGAAGTCCTCAAGAGTGAGCTTTTTCTATAAATTGCGGAAGGATTTCGAAATGGTTCCAAATCAATTATGTTTTTCCATCAATGGGAAACAGCCTGGCAGCTGCCATGATGCTTTTTTACTGGGTACAAATGAAGCTCGGGGAGAGCATCAATATTTGTCTGACGTGAAAAGTGCTGCAGAACATTATCAGACTCTTACAAAAACACGCTCAGGGTGGGAGCAGTCTGCTACGAATTAAAGACAAACCTATAAACTTGTTGCTATAAGACATGTTCAGCTTACAGGACACACAGCACAGAACAGCGAAACTCACTTGCTCAGACACAATGTCATCAAACTTTGGATAAATCCTGACAGAAAAACACTGATGTTTTATCACGTCTGTGTCTGCAACACAAACACACATGGCTGCGGTTACTCCACTAAAGGTAACACTAGCACCTAGCCCTTTGTGGTAGAGAGTATTTTAGAGCTGATGCGCTGTTAGACGTCCTTCAGAAGTCCTCCACCTGAGATCCTCCCCAGTCTGGCTGAATGCTTGTGTCAGTAAAAGTTTGTGACGTATTTTGCAGCAGCTGATTATTCGAGCAGAAGCCACCCTCAGGCTCAATAGTGCAGGCCTCATTAATGCAAAGCTAGCTTTAAGACACTGATGTAAATGGGCTCCCTCCACTCCACAGTGAAAAAAGGCAGGAAGAAGACTGGGAGGATCAGCAGTCCGGCCAGAGAGATTTAAAGGTCTGAACCGCTCAAACGGGGCATCAAGCAAAAAGGGTGAAAGTCCAGAATTAGAAATATGGCTGTGGTTTAAAATGTCTGCATTTTCAACTAAGTTTTATGTGCAAAAGCAGGAGTTCTGATCATTATCCCAGCGCCTATGAAGCAGCTGAGCGAGCCTGCGAATCACAGAGGAACTGAAGGAGTAATCACTTTAACAAAGGCGAAGGCGCGCGACGCTTCTAAAATTAGCAAACGTTAGCCGCCGTGGCTGTTTTTCTTTGTTCTCATCACTTTGGCGTTCTTGGTCTGTCATGTTGTTCAGATAACGCTCAGACCCACCAATTAAATTGACATGGACCAATAGTTTTGCCATCACTTGGAGCACAAACATGCCTGTTTGTCCTAACTTTAGACCCAATAACACGTGTTTTAGCACGTTCTAAGTTGATGTATATCAAAGGGCAAATGATGAAATTATTCTTGGTGTTGGAGCACATTCAGTACAACAGATGTAAAGTTACTCAGATCCAGCAGAATTGTATGTAGCACAAGATTTCATTTATATTTCATCTCCTCCTGTTTTTAGAAGAAACAACGGCTCTGCTGGCTAACGTGCTGCCCAACATCAGGAGGAACTGTGTCAATATGGATTAGAGAAGTGAAGTAGCTCCAGAGAGATGGAAAAAAAACCTCCTTTGTCATCTTCAATTACAAAAAGCAAACAGCTCGTGGGAATGAAAGGCAGAGAGGAAGGTGCACTTTCACCATTCAAGCTACCGACGACAAAGTAAACATCATTAGCTTTGTGAGATTTTCAATTACAGCCCTAACCTGCCTCGTAATTGAAGACAAAGGCCAAAATTAATTAAAAATAGTTTGTAATTAACAGAGTTTAGAGGTTGTTGCCTGATGATCCAGAGACTTTGACCGAATCCTGCGCTGCCCTCCAGCCGTGAATACCGAGGATGACGACGATCCTGCTCTTCAGGACATTACAGGCTTGTTCGTTCTTAGATAATGGTCCCATTACCACTCCTTCCTCAAATGTTATGGGATATTACCTCTGCCATATTGAAGGGGGACACATTACAGCGCAGATACACTTGTCTGAGCAATGACTGTCCAGCCTCGACGCTCCTCAGTGATGACGGTAGATCGAAACTGTTTTATGAAAAGTAAAATCAGCTGCTGTCACAGCCGCCACCTGCTTTCACCCGCCAGTCCTGCTTTTTATAGGTTCAGGTCAATTTAATCCGATTTAAGATTTGAATTTTCAACAAATGGAACCGAGATTGAGCTTTGCAGAGCATGTCTTCTGTAACCTCGGCCCCTCAGGCTTTGACTTAGCTCCTTTTCTGCTCGCCTGTTTCATCTGTTGGAGGTAATGGCTCGACTGGTCTGAGATGCGGAAAGAGGTCTCACTCGGTGCGTCGGTGTGTGTTATGGTGACGAGGGTCTGAATATGATTTCTGGGCTGTGGATGAAGATAATTGTCCAGCAGGAGCCCCAGAATGGAGATCTATGCGTCGCAGTTCCCGTTTAATCCTCTGTCACTCAGAAGTTTGAAACACAGGGAAACCTTTCAGTTCTGGAGAATATCTTCACTCACAAGAATGAGATTAATGACTACAAAAGACTAATTCTGCCAGAGAAAACCCGAATCTGCAGGCTTGGTCTCGTTTCTGTGCCGGAGCTGCACGTTCAGCTGTGCCACGTGTGGCGTCCGGCGGCTGCACGGACGCGGCGCAGCAGCGGGAGCTGCTCTGAGGTTTCCCTCCAGGAGGGCGCCATGCGGGCCAGACGTGGCCGTCGCTGCCTGCGACCCCTCCAGCTCTGGAAGGGGCCACACCAGTGTGGGACTGCGGGCCCTTGTTAACGTTATTGGCAGCTGGTGCGTGAAGCTAACTGTCCCTGTCAGGACCCCGAGGGCAACGTCTCCAATCAAACCGAGCAGAGCCGCTTTGCTCCACCGCAGCTACACACAGGAGAGCGTTCGACGGGGGAGGGGCAATTGTCTATGAACATGAAATTCCATAAACATGGGAAAAGAAGAAAAGTTCAAACACAGGCGTGGAAGCAGTTATAGCTTTTATACATAATACGTAACTCCGTTTTTGGAAGTTTTTACAAAACTGCAAATGAACACGAACGCGTCCAACATGTGTAAATTGACAGATTGTGCATGAGAGGGCAACAGATGGTGCATTATGCATGTTTTATCATGCATGCTGTCATAACACAACAGATTTTATGGCGCCGCCTGTAACTAAAGAACAAACAAAGCGAAACATGAACCTGGAAGTACAAAAACAAATGCAAACATCCTTCTGTCAACTTTCCTGTTGGCAGAAAAAAAAGGACCACGTTTTTCAATCAATTAATTCTGTTGAAATGACTCAAACAATAAATGAATCTGGATTAACCTGTTAACTTTGACAGCCCAGAGAAATTGGGGGGATGAGAACAGGCCAGAAAAGATAAAGCGGAGACGCAAGAATATGGATTCAAGGGCAGTTTGACATGGTTGATATTTTCCTGCCAGAATTCTGACACAAAGGTCTATTTTCTTAAGACATGTAGGTTCTCTGTCAGAAGCCTTCAGTTATATGATGAAATGTCCATTTTTCACTGATGCTGTGATTGCGGCTGCACCCATAAGTACTTTGTTTCTCTGAGATTTCCCTCTTTGCATCAGTCACACCATGACGACAGTCTGCTTCTTTCATCATATGCATCCTTTGGTCGGCCTTTCAGCCAGGCTTCTGAAAGAAAACATCACCTTCGCCAACTGCCCAGCAAACTGAAGATTCTCTGTCCATATGTCTGAACTCCAGGGGCTTCCGCAGCTGTCGGCTCGTCTCAGAGTCCAGGTCAAATCAGGGAGGAGACAGGCGGACATCTTGGTTCAGGTCTTTACTTGTGCCTCTGAATCAATTTAGCTTCCTCATCCAGAGAACTGAACCCTCAACAGGGCGGACGCTCGCTTAGAGCGCCGAAATAGGCATGCAGATGTTTATTAGCGCTCTGACTCTGGCAGGTTATCGCGAACAGATTGTGTCTCGTCAGCATTGACACCTACGGTGGGTGCTGACACGGAGACAGATGGGCTGCTCGTGGCCCCCTCGGTCTCCCTCTAATGGCGTCTACGAGGATGGATGGGCTTATTTTCAAAGTGCTTCACCTGACATTCTTATTGCGGCGCGTTCACTGACTGATCTATAGGAGCCGATCATGTTAGGATAACTTATTTATGAATGAAATGCATAAATCCTGATGGTAATTAGCAACTATTAAAGAGATGACAGTGCAGCTGCTTGAATTCTTAGGTCATTTTTACTTTAACATACTTGTTGAAATTATGGTGTGCAGCCAACATCCCCTTTTAACAGTACAGTTCTTATAAATTCTTATGTAATGACCACAAAAAGCAGTTAAAGTCTTTTATAGCAACATGTGCCATGCAAATGTCATCGTACTGTATCGACTATCCCAGCGCTGTGCATATGTTTAGGTGTTTATGCATAAAGTTAAACACATATTTCAGCATTAGAATACTAATGTTTGTCACCTGACAAAGTTGTAGAACGTTACAAGCGCTACTGAGCACGTGAGTGTTTGTGCGCACGCACACACCTGTCCGTCCGGCTGTTCTTCTGGCCGACTGGTGTGCCTGGCTGGAGAGCGCCTCAGGAAGGGCTCCACACACAGGCATTAAACTAATGTGCAGGGATCAGGGGCCAGTGCCTCTCAAGCTGTCTCTTTGGCTCCGAGCGATAATTCAAATGGGCAGTTAGTGAAGGCTGGCGATGGCGCAGAAACCCAACACCTGCCCGAGTCCGGTTCCAGGCCCATAAACACATACATTTCCATTCACGCTCGCTCCTCCAGTTGTGATTAGTGTGATCAACAGTGGACCCAGGTGATGGGATTAACGCCCACGCGTCGCAGGCCCGAGGGCTCGTCCACTCGCCGAAGGCAGCCGTGGGTGTCGTAGAGGACAGTGGGAGACGCCGTTACATTCTTTAACCAAATGGTTCTGCTTGTTAAATCTACATCCGTCACTGTTTATGGCAGATTCGGCTGCGGCTGACCACAGCTGCTCAAATACTTGGAGTTTAAAGATCTCTATTGTAAAAATGTTTTAATAAGTCACTGATCTTAAAGGTTTAAAACCCGTGATTTTTACTGATTCAATATCAGGTAATCCTGTTTGTGTGTGTGTGTATGTGTATGTATATGTGTGTGTATATGTATATGTATATGTGTGTGTGTATATATATATATATATATA
>BJFM01003336.1:11705-24733 GCA_016586285.1 Arothron firmamentum | reverse complement strand
TATATATATATATATATGAGTGTGTACAGTATATATCCTGTGATTATTGGGTTTATTGGCGTTGGTGATGGAGCAGCCGTAGTGATGCAGGTGCAGCCTGGATGACACCTGATGGATGTGCTGGTTTGAAAAGTCATAGCTGTTAAAACCTTCACACCAACCTCTGAAGCGCCACCAGAAACAGGGTGCCACTGGTCAGCCTGGCTTCGGACACCGTCAGTGACGTCACCCAACTGAAACCACACAAGCCTCTACGTGCAAACACTCACTCGTGCAACACACAACCCCACAAGCTGTCAGCATGGTGGAAAATGTGCATGTCTCTTTCTTGTCCTCCATCAGACATCTGTATATCGCCCTAATTTCCCCTCTGATGTGTCTCTGCATTGGTGTGATGGAGGGAAGCAGCAGAAGGAAGAAATCAGGGGAATTGGTTTGTTTTTGCATCAGCATCTCCGGTTCAGTGTTAAGGTAAAGAAAATGAGGCCTGGTCCCTCTGAGGCATGTAGTATATCGTGTCTGTCGCAGTTTGTTTTCATTACCAGCTCAGGTGCATCTGTGGGGTGAAGATTGTGCCGAGCGTTTACAGGCACATTATTTTCCTCCCCTGAATTTTTGACTTCCTGTCTGTTTCCCCACTCTCTCTCCCCCACAGATGTCACTGGGTCCATTTCTCATAAGAGATCTACATGCTCTACTTGTCTGGTATTAGCAATTACCGCCGCTGTGAAAAGGTCATGACAACATGTTTTTTCTGAAAAGCGACACAGGTCCTGCCCGCCTGCTTTACTGAAATGTTGTCATACATTTATTTGGCATCAAATGAGGCTTCTGGAAGAAGAACATCTTGACATCCTGACATTTTAAGGTGGAAGCCAGTCTGAAGACTCGCTGTCCCCAGAATAGATTAACCTTCCAGATCAAAAATCTAGGATTGCGGATCTAGAATCAGGTCTCTATATAGGTTTATGGGTGTGAATTTTTTTTTTCTTGGAAAAAATAAACTTACAGTGGCCTTCACTGTCATCACGTAAATAACAAAAAATACAAAATGGATAATTTAAATGGACATATTTGACCAAGCGTTTCACCTTTCAGCAATTTTTAATACGTTTTAGAGAATTAAAATCGCTGAATTATAGCATATCGGGGAGGAGAAGGACGGTGAGGCAAGCACAGTGAGGACGCATGAGCCTAGGCATGCAGTTCTCCCTCCACACGTTAGATGGCGCCAGTGAGAGAATGATCTTCTTACGCTACTCCGCAGTTGCAGAGTAAGAGTCACAGCAAGCTAGCAACAAACTTTCTTAATTGGTCAATTTGTTATTAACAATTTAGTTGAGCTGGACATTTTGACCGCATTGATGGGTGGCTCACACTCCGTGGTTACAATGAGCCACTCGGCTTCATTTACAAGTAAAGGTAAGACCGGAATCACGTTTTTATATGTATAAAAAAAATAAATAACGCTGATATTAGATATGTATGTTCTGCTCCGCGTTCATGTGTCTATAAATCTATCAGAAAAACGTATGTGTGTGTGTGTATATGTATATGTATATATATATATACACACACACACACACATCCATATACATATACACACTATATATACTGTATATACACACATATACATACACACACACACACACACACACACACACACACACACACACACACACACACACACATATATATATATATATATATATATATATATATATAAAAATTTATTAAGAAAATATAATAATATAAAAATCTTAACAGATTTGGCCTTAATGTACTCTACTTAATTTTAAAGATAATTATTCAGACCAGTTTTTAGTGTGGTCCAATTAATTCCCATGTTAATAAGATGTTTAATTTCCTTGATAACAGAGCTGTTAAAAGTGTGCAGTAGGCATGTTCCTTAATTAAGCATTATATCGCAGCTATGCAGAAAATACACACACACACACACACACACACACACGCACACACACAGGTAGTACATGTCTCAGATTATCAGTGACATTTTTATCTACAATTTTAATTGTTGTAATGCTGGACTGAAGCCGTGATAATGGAAATGTGGTGGATGCTGAGGTTTCAGCTTGAACGCCAGAACGGTTCACTTGACCTCAGCAGTTCACAGTCTCATCCATCTCAATCACCAAACGCACATCCAGCCAGATCCCCGCTGAAGAACAACATCAGCTTTATTACGCTGCTGAATTATTTATCTTATTTAGCTCCATATCTGTACGGCACAGAGCCGCAGAGCGTTATAACTGTGTCTGTTCCATTTTTCTATGGAAATAACATGGAGATGGCAAAGATGGCGGGACAGGATGCAGCATGAATAACAACAGTAAACAGAAAACATGCTTCAAAGGTCACGGATGCATAAATCAAATTGTGTTTGCTTTGCATCTTAGCGTTGTGTGTAGAGAACGGTAATATTCCCGTCATTGTTTGGGCTTCTCCTCTTTTTGTTTCAAATGTGATAATGTAGAGATGCATTTGTGTAGCGTATTAGAGAGATCTAAAGAGGCGTAACAGCAGAAAGGTGTTCCGTTCGCACAGTCTCATAGTCTTTAGCTTAACAATCTCCTCCAGCTGACGTGAGCACTGTTTCTGCAGTACAACAGAGATAAATAAAGCAGATCCTCATCCAAATGGGTCGAGAGCCTCTGACAGAGCGTAAAAAATAAAAAATGATGGTAGTTAAGGGTTGTTTCGGCTCTGCTCGGTCAAGAACATTTTGATTTATGGTCAAAAGAACAGTGCTTCAGCCTGAGACCAGTTTATCTGATGGTCAGCAAATAAATGTTACTGAAACATTTCCAATTTCCGGGGGATATTTTAATAAAGGAAAAGTACAGTCTACCCTCAGTTACCGCACTGTCACACATGGGTACGTGAGGAAAGGAGTAAGATTTTGACTGGAATTCTACCTTTGATTTTCCCAGAAAGAACCAAGACAAACAGGAGACAAAGACCTGGGAGAAATAAGCAAAGCTGCCACACAGAAAATGGGAAAACAACACCTTGATTTACAGTGAGAGGCTGAGCTGCACCCCTGAGAGAGACGCCGCTCGCCACTGTTTTTGGAGGTAACAAAGACAGATGCTCATAATTTAGAGACTTGAAGACACACTGAGGTAGAAGAGGAATCTTTTTTCGCTTTTATCGTCCTCTTCCTCTCTGTGATTAATACCTGCTAAGAGCCCCTTTGACCTTTCCGATAGATTTATGGACTTTCTGGTCCGGTAGCCTACTCTCTCCTGCTGCATTCATTTTCGTCAGCTGATACTTGTCATGTTCAGGGGTCACAGATCGGCCTTTTTTCCTTTCCAAACAAATTGCTCACTTCCTAACTTGATTGGCTGACAGTCGCTTAGACTTGTCATTTCCATGGCTACCACACACCCCACTGAAATGAAACTGACCTTTAATGCATGTTATTATTTATAACATGAGGCCATTGTTGCATCCAATAATGTGAATATCACCAATTTAGACCGCTGACATCATTCACACTAATGTAAACATGTACACTCTGCATATACACACAACACATGTATGCATTTGATATGACTTGTATTGTTAGCAGCTAAGCTAAAGCCTTTAAAAATGCACCGTGGAGGTGAGAGCAAAATATTTTGGTCCACAAGGGTTCTGGGATGAACAACTTTGCAGAAAAATACTTAGATTATCGAGTAATCCAATAATGGAAAGTGTTCTGAATGCTTCAGATTTACCCACAGCCTCATAACAACATCAGTCTGCTGGTTTCTAAGACATTAAATGAAGGAAATATTTTCATATCATTAAAAAAAAAGAAAATAACTAACTCTCGGGCTTGATCCCTGTATTAAATATGAATAAGCTTTGTGCTAGTGGAGAACCCGGAGTAAAAACGTTTTCCACAGAGGAAACGGGACTGAATAACAAACACAACAGGGCTCCGCAAAACATGAACAAGGCGCCGATGAGTGAAGCCTGACCTCTCCTTCCTTCAGATGAATATGATAAAAAAGGCGTGTTCAGCTTCCTCACCTGTCAGCTGAGGTTAGTGTCAGGAGTTTGTTGGGATCAGGGGCGGCAGCGCTCCGGGCGGGATGTCGCTGGAGCTCCAGCCATTATTTTCTGCTACTTTCCATTGTGGTTCCAGTGAAGAAGAGCGAACAAACCTCTGCATGCTGCGCTGAATATCGGCAAAAAAGTTGTCTGTATTTTCTTATTCTGGTCCATCAGTGTGTGCTGATGGACCTGTACCTGTCCCCTAGGCAGGGGTCACTGAACCAGAACAAAGCGTGAAGCTTCAGGGAAGGCTGCTTCACTCTTAACGACTCTCAAACCCAAACTGGTGACAACAGCACTGTCACCCTCCCGAATTTCGGGCGCTGGCGTGATGCTCTCCATCTCGGTGAGTGAGTGCTTCCACATCCCTGGCAGACGCTGTGAAATGGTGGAGGCTCTGGGTCACGGAGCCGGCCGGTCAGCCCACACTGGCCGTGGCTGGTCCATTAACCGTGGCCCATTAGTATGATCATGGTCTGCTGGCGCCACGACCCCACCATCCACTGATGGCGCCGCACTGAGGGTGCTAATGTCCGAGGGCTCCGCTCGCTCCCTCCAGCAGTAATGGCCTCAAGCCCGGCAGAACCACAACCGCTGCAGAACCACCATGCAGGATCGGGAGCTCACTGTGTCGTCCTTTTATTTACTGGTTTATGTTGGCTGTGATGTGAATAACAACACCAACACCGTCTAAATGAAGAACGTAGTTTATTATTGATTGAAACACTTTTTGCTCTGTAAAAAGTTTTCAAACTGCTTTTCAGACAGAAATGAGACGATTTGATCTCAGGTTTTATGGAAAATTTTACCTGACGGATCCTGAAGTTCCGACTATCACTTTGCTTGTCATAATCCAGTGTTCCTGCAGTGATTTATTGCACTGCTACGCCTCTGGCCCGCCCGTGCCAGTTTCCCCTAACAGGAGTGAAATCACGTTGACAAACGGCACAATATTGCCCGGCTTTGCTTCAGTGATGCCAAGTGACACATGAATCTGTCGGCTGGCGGCCTGGTCTGGTGTTGGGAACCTCGTAGGTCAAGCAACGGAGCAAAGGGTTAATTTGAAAATAGATTAAAACCCACAGGGGCAAAGTGGGATTGTGAGATGGAGTGTTGACTCAGATGGGCTGCGTTGAGCTTCCCTTGCGTTGCACGTGCTCAAAATCCTCACCTTTGCATTAGCGTGTAGCTTTAAAGGAATTTTTATCTGCTTTGGAGTCTTTTTTTTAACATATTAAATGTTTGCATATATTTGAATATGGTCACGTTTTCAATAACTATCCCGTTATTGAGCCATTTAAAAAGCCTCCCCGACACCTGAATGCTGTTTTTCAGGAATGGACGAAGCTACGACGTCCACATGCGTTTTATGTCATGTCTAACCCTAACCCCTAACCCCTAACCCCTAACTCCTAACCCCTAACCCCCTAACCCCTAACCCTAGAGATTATTTTCTTGCGTGCATGTAAATGCACTTAGTGTAGCTGAGGATTAAAATTGAAGGAAACTGCATCATTTTTTTTTTTTTTTTGGTAAAATGTCATCTTGCGTGGCCCAGTGAGGAGGGGAACATCATGTGTCATATATGAAAGCTAACGACAGCTGTCGGGGTCTGGAGGTTATGAATAAATTGGCTGAGATGTGTTAATGTCACGTGTTGATCCGTGCGCCGTGAGATCAAGGGCACGCAGGGGTAGGACGCGCAGGAAAAAAGATGGCTTCTCTCATCATCATATTGGTCCTACACCTCCCTCCTCCCCAAACCAGGACATCTTCACACTCTCTAATTGCCCTTTTGAATTATGGAATTTAATATAAATGATGCTAAATTGTCATGTCTGAAGCGTCTGAAGGTCTTGAGCAGACATGTACATATTTCATCATCTACCGAGACTCTTTTCCTTTTAATCAGTTAAAACACACACTCGCTCTGGACCAGCACTCTGCTGATGGAAAAAGCTGAACTCGGCCCAGTTCACATCCATGTAATGAGTGTGTAGATGTAATTACTGCACCGACACGGCGAGCTCGTGTTCTCTGCGCAGACCTGTTTTTCATTATGGCTCCTGTCCAATACTACAGCGCAGGAAGCACACACCATGCCTTTAAGTATGTATTCATATTCTATTCTTTCCCTTTTTCACACTTCATTTGGCTTTCTAAGTGCTGCCCTCCAGCAGGGGAGGAAATTGTGCTCTTTTTTTTGACGTTCACACTTTTAATGTTATAATCATAAATAACACCCTGCATATTAAGAGATTCAACGTGGCTGAAAATGAATAATGAGCATCCGACTGTCTCATTCAGCATAAATATCATTTTTATGCACAAAGACGTCGGTAAACGGACGACCCTCCGCCGTGCGATGGAACCTGTTCATTTGCTGGGCAAACTTGTCTGTGACCTTTAAGCGAGACTCGAGTGTGTGCGGAGGGATGCGTTTCACCTCGCTCAGCTCCCTTTGCCGTTTCAGCTTCCCGCGGTGTGAAGTCAGTCGAGCCGGGTTGGTTCCCCTAAATCGGGACGGTGAGGGATGCGCCCTTATAAATGGGCTGCCTCTGTGATGAATGTTGTGCTGTCTCAGGATCAGGACCCTGGCACCCCAACGCTGCCACACATACAGAGAAACAGTCACCAAGACACAGCAGAGAAACTCCCATCACAGCGTTTTTCTGCACGCTCGCGGTTCTCCAGCAACAGGAATGTGCACAGATGTGGTCGCTGCACGCTGCTTTTAAAGGTATCTTTAATTACTCTTTCTTTCAGCCACCCTCCTGACGGTTGGGGGTTTTTAGCTCTATATCTTTGCAGTCCAACATCACATCTGTGTTTATTTTTGTGCATTCAAAAAGAAGAACAAGGGCTTGTGCCACGTTGATCATTTCAGAACAGTGTTGGTTCTTCTGCCCGTCCACCTGCCTGGAACACTGACCCAAACATCTGGCCAGGGGATTAAAAAACACAAAAGCACACTTTCTCCTGCTGCTGTGCACGGGAACGCCAGCATGTCTGTCAGTCACATGTCTGAAAAGCCCCGTTGGAGGTCTGCCCAAGGCTACTCCAACCCTGCCGAGGTTGGAAACACATTGCGTTTTTTACTTCATCGACTTTGTGGACACAAATAAGATTTTCAGAGTGTTTACCGACTAAATGGTTTTACTAACACCTTTCTGACTCTGAAGGTGGAGCTGCTGTCATACGTGTGCAGATTTAACATGTGCTCTCATGAGGAGAAGGCTGGGGTCTGGGACGGCTTCATTTAAAGGCTTCCAAAGCCTTTTCTTTGTTGTTCGGTTTGTAGACCTACTGTATGTTGTGTTTATCGCTTCCCCGAGAGAATCACTTCTCACTCACTTTATTACTTCTTTATTTGGTGAAAATGAATGAAACTCTGCGTCTGCTTCTTATTGTTTACACAATTTACCTACAATAATTACTATAAGGAGACATTATTGTCTAATGGCTGCTATAAATCAGTTTTTAATTCATACATCTGACTGCTTTGCGCTTATATTTTTTTGCTGAAGCTGAAACAGCAGAGATTTAAAATATAGTGTCTGTGCGTGTGCGTGTGTGCGCTCTTCAGCATCATCTGGGCCGTTGTTTCATCAGGGGGGTTTGGCTAACTTTGTTATTTTGAGCTGACTCTGCGCTCTGAAGGTCAGATGTCTCTGCTGAGCTGCCGTTTGGAGCCTTCAGCTCCCTGATGTCCCCCGCAGCCCAACAGCCACACTCGCTCCCGGGCCCTAATAACTCCTGCCACTGACGCCTCGCGGAGACGCCTCGGTAATTTAGGATGTAATTCTCTTTTCCTATGAGCTGTATAAAAATCTATATTGCAACCATAAACAACGGGGGCTTCCCTGTGAGCCTCTCCTCCATCCTGGAATGTGGGTAGAGCGGGAACAATATCCTTTTTGTTTTTAATTTAAAATTGTTTTTGAATCCTTTACGTCTTTACGTCTTTTTGATTGTAATGGAAATTCTGTTCATTTGCTGAAGGAGTCAAAAATATTTTTGACTCCGCTGAATAATGATCCCACCACTAAAGTATTTCTTTGTATGTCTTAATTGCGGACCCACGCGGCGCTGACTCAAACACCGTTTCATAACAACGATATGAAACGATCAATGCCATTCTTCTCCTCATTAGTAATATTATTAGTGTTCTTAGCTTTGGTGTGACAGGATGTCAAAAGTGGTGAATTTCACGCTTTTGTTCCTCTGCATTAAGGCTCATTAATGCATGTCTGAGGCTCTAGTTGCAGTCGGGGTTTGTGCTTATGAGGCAGCTCGTCGTGGCAGCTCCATGTGTCTGCTGCCACCGATGCTCCAGGCGCTACTCCAGTGCAGCCTGACACCAGTGTCTCTTCCAATTCCATCTCGCTGCATTAGTCATTAAGAGCTGGACTGACACCACCCATCAAATCACCACCGTAATCACATCTGAGCTGCACTGTGTACATAGGACCATATCATTAGGTGAGACTGCCTCTCCATCCCCCTGTTTATGTCCTCCCTGCTCCCTCTTTCTTTCCTGACACTGATTTGTCTCGCGCGTCTTCCGAGGCTGTCCGGCGTCCGTCCGGTAACAAATGGCTTTCATTTTGCTCTGATTTTCTCAATAATTTTGAGTACCTCATGCAAAATTCATCATCCGCAGGGCAGGTTGTTGGGGTTGCAGAGGTACTGGAGATACCAGAGATGAGGTCTCCTAAGCTAATACAGAACTAGGAGGAAAAACACCTCCAGCAGCCATCCAACAGGATCAAATGATATCACAGCGGTGGGATTTTTCTGTCCCCTGTTTCCCTGGGTAACGATGAAGGAAGTCTGGCCACCTGATTAAAGGTGTGTGTCTGTGTGTGTGTGGTCTCACCTCTCTCTATAGAATTGTACCACCCGTCTGAAGCAAACGCTGTAAAATATTTGATTTTAATTTCAAATGTAAAAATGTTGCAGCGTCGCTGTGACAACAACACGCAAACACTGACACAACACTTTCTCTAAGCCGTCCTTATTTTATTGCAGCTCGCTGGATTTGTTATTATGCAAATTCACAAATGCAATTCAGGACATTTGGATCACATTCAGTGATGGGTTGTATGTGATTATCTGAGTAGATTCCTGCAGCCATGGATGAATGCATTCCTGCATGCTAACATCATGCGTGTGCCAGTTGCTCAGTGTGCACGTACAGAGTTTACATCCGAAGTGCTGACTCTTTTTTTCCTGTGTTAACATATGTTGTCTGTATTCTGCTGAAATAACAACCCTCTCATCTCCTTTGTGGCGGCTCCGTCTTCATTTTAGGGTTCATTATGATAAGGCGCGATGGGGCGTGTTTGATTGATTAAATGCACAGTCTCTATGACGTGTTATCGCTCCGGTCCAGCAGCGGCCGGTGCGCCCAAACCTGCGCTCCTCTCTCTCATCGTTAAAATTTCTGTTGCTTATTGACAGAGCTGGAGCCAAACTCAGAAGCTGGAATCTGAGTCTTATGTCGGCAGGGTTAGGCAGATTTGGGGATGTTTTAAGTTTTCTCATTGTGCGGAAGATCTGTTGGCCGCAGGAAGCCACAATAACGGAGCTGCAGCTCTTTTGTTGGCTGTGCTGGATTAACTCCAGCTGTAATATGCCCTCATTTTAAGCCCTGCTGGGTGATCTTAACACCCCTGGTCCTCAGGAGACACTGAAGTCTGCTACAATCAGAGGTTTATCTGGAATTAACACAGCTGGAGCTGATGGTAAATGACATCTGCGGAGTCCCACCAGGGACCACCTCAGCAGGATAAAAGTATTTCTCTGTGCTGTGTCTTCAGCGTGTGTAATGAGCTCTGCCTGGCCACCGAGTTCCGCAGAGAGAAACCAGATCTGCTGTTAGCTCCTCACACCGCCCCGACATGACATTGCTGCAGAAGGAAATATAATTGCAGGAGCGTGTCACGTTGGCTGTTTGTGGTGATGGCTGCAGCTAATCCCCGTTTTCACTGTTGATTATTCCGGGAGCTAAAAGTCTAGCAGCAGACACGGGCTCCGTGGCATTTTTAAAGCACAATGTAACGGTCAGTTTCTGCACCTCCAGAGTGCAGCTTTGACACTGTCAAGAGGAGATGATCCTGTGTTAGATGCTGATGGTGCGTCTTTTTTTTTTTTAATAATAAATTGAATGAGAGGTAGCTAAAGGAGTATGAAATCTGCAGCCAAGCTAACCTGCTACGAACGTAACCTGAATCTAGACCTACAAACACTAATGTTTTAGTTACGCTTTTAGCACATTTGAGGGATCTGCCAGGTGTTTTTTCCAGAAACAAAAGTCTCCAAGTCAAGTTCTGACAGATTGAGCCACGCCAGTGGTGAAGTTTGACAAACATTGTTCATAAGCTTGAAAAAAAAAAAAAAAAAAAAAGTAATTTCATCTGCTTTTGATGAAACTTCCTCTCAGCAGTGATACAATGATAGCTCCGGCATCATACTCCACAGATGCAATTACCCAGCTGGCCCTCTGACTTAAAGCAATATATCGCAGAGGCAGAAAAAGAAAAATGATGTGTGATATAAGAATTATAAAGCCCACACAGCCTACTCTTGCAGCTTTATTTAAGTTAGGAGGCTGCTCTCTTGACTGCAGAGTGAAATATTACTGTATATTCCTGTTCTCGCTCGGTCTTTGTTGTTTCTCCCTTAAAATTTCTCACGAGTTTCTTTTTTGGATCAAATAAATGGAAGAATGCTGGTATGTTTTCCAAAAAATCTCTTTTGCATTCTGCTAGGTTGACAAAGAAAACCTATTTATCACGTCTCAAATGTATTATGTAGAATTTTCAGTGTAAGATAACACAACAGAAATGGTTTGAAGCAAACAAGCAACCCTGGACGAAGCAGACAACTGTCCAGTAAATGTGGTTTTAGAATTCAATGACCTCAATGCAAGTGGCAGGACTGTCCTATTAAAAGGTCTCTCCTCCCTGTCTTTGTCTCAGTGTAAACAGATCTTTAAAGGCGACGCGGCTGCCTGGCCTCTGCCACGTTATCTGCAGTTACCATTGTCTGCAGACGATGACCCCGGGCTATTGATTCTCTCTCTCTCATCTCTCTCTCTCTCTCTCTCTCTCTCTCTCTCTCTCTCTCTCTCTCTCTCTCTCTCTCTCTCTCTCTCTCTCTCTCTCTCTCTCTCTCTCTCACACACACACACACCCCCCATGCACACAGATTACTAGAGTTCCAGACAATGAGGAAACGCTGTGCATTGATGCAGACAGCTGATGCTTCTCTTCTGGTACCACCCAGTCGTGAGTAAACACAAAAACACACACCACATCTAAATAGTATTGATTACATAAAAAAAGCTATCTGGAAAGTCGCCACGGCGAAGCTCTTTTCCTCCCGCAGTCATCCAAATTTTAGGTACCAGAAGCCTGACTGTGTCGAATCAATGTCAAATTCGAATGTTAATAGAAAGTTAAATTATTCACTATGCAGTTGAACCCATTTGAACTGTTCCCCGGGTCCATTTGACACAGCCCATATAAATATATGGCAGAGATATGAGGGTCTCCAAGGGGCACTCAGTGGCTGAGAGGAATGTGGACCTCTGCAATATTAGTGACGATAATGATCAGAATTACTGTGAAATGAAGACTGTTGGTCCATGAAGACATACATTCTCAACCTTTCCTCCTTCATATGAATATCGTGAAATAAACCCTGACTCATTTCAATTCAAATTCAAACAGCAGAGAAGTCGTGCTGTAGACGGTACCTTTGCACGTTGTCGCTCTTCAGCCAGATGGCGAAAGCTTTAATCCTGATATGATGTGACCTTTTGGGCAGCGCCGTAATAACTGCAGCTGTAATTTCCAGGCTTCAGCTCGGTCTGTGGTACCGTCTCTCATCTCACATGTAAAACAACAACACAGACTGCAGTTTTCCCTAAAAGAACGCTCTAAATGCTTGTGCTAAACATGGCGATGGGGATAGTCTGTGGTTTTCTGATGCAAAAACAAGAAAGATCACTGATATGTGCCAACAGAGGAGGGAGTCATGGAGATCTCACCCCTCATTGCTACAGCAAAGAGGCAGAAACTGATGTGATCCAGATGTGTTATGATTAGGTGTAATGGCCTTCTTGAAATAGCAACTCTGGAAAGTCAAACTGCCTGGGAATAATGCACCGTCCCGGAGAGGAGTACAGCATCTATCGCATAATTATGGGGCCTCCATGTGCCTGTTTTAGTCCATCAAACGTTTACACGCGCGCGTGTTCTCATCACACGAAGCATAAAACGGCAACACACAGACAAGCACCTGCTCCCACTGGTGCTGCAGGCGTCTGCTGGAGCAGGCACCACAGAAGAAGTCTGGCCATGTGGCAGTGAAGAAGGACTGTCCCACTGTTCTCCAGCCTGGTTCCGCAGGGCAGAACCATCCCTCTGATGCTCCACTCTGAGCTGATGCTGTATAGCAGCGCTTACAAATGAATACAAGTCCTTTGTAATTCACTCAACCTGCGCTTTGACTTGTGTGCTCGTCCAGCCAGATGGTCGGTAACACGCCTTTCTGACACCCCAGCAGGCCCCCGTGACCCTGCTTTATTTGTCTCGACCTTGACGGTGTTTTCTGGTGCCTCCATACGCGCGCTTTCACGCAAGCTCCTGTCACTCTAAACGCTGCCGGTGCGCCGTCACGTCAGATTGACGCTTTCAAAATATGTGAGTAGCTGTGAGAGCACCAAAGGCCTCACCCTTCAATCAGCCGACTGCAACGTGCACACGCTCGTGTCCAGGCAGAAACCTGCGCGCATGTTTATCTGACACGGTCGTGCGCAGCCCTGCGGCGTCAGATGGAGAGTGAAATCGGCAGCGCTCTTCCTCTGCAGCAGTTATTTAACAGGTGACAGCCCACTGCGGATGGCCAAATATTAGTTTTCTTCATCTCCCTCAGCAGAGGGTCTTCACCCCCCC
>BJFM01003335.1:4516-15607 GCA_016586285.1 Arothron firmamentum | reverse complement strand
ATTTCTGGTGTTCATGTTTACAACGATGCAGGATTTAAAAATTACTTGCCTTCTTTTTATCAACATATGAGAGAATTAGGCTATTACGGTTTTGATTTAGCGCCTGTAAAAGATTTATTAAAAGTAGTTAAAAGCAGTACAAATAGTAGGTTTGCACCTAAAAATGTAGATTTAACCTATAATCCTGCGTACATAAAAGAAGTACGTAATTATGTAGAAACTAAAGGAAGTAATATTTTATATATTCAGGGAGCTTACGACCCTTGGGCGGCTTGTGGACCAACACCAAAACAAGGCGTTGATGCTTTGAAAATGGTTTTAGAAGGAGGTTCACACTTAACGAGAATTAAAAGTTTTTCTGATAAAGATCAACAAAAAATTTACGCAAAATTACAGGCTTGGTTAGGAAAGGATGTTAAATTATATCCTTTAAAATAAGCTTGTTTTCATATTGATAATTAAATTTTTAACAAAAAAAACACTTTAGATATTTCTAAAGTGTTTTTTGATTTTATACTATTTTTAAAATTATAAACTACGGATTTTACTATTTTTTAAAGTTTGAAATCCCTTTTTGTAACCAATTGTAATACTCAGTAGCATCGGGTGTATAAGAAGCTGGATCGATTAAATTAGCTTCATCATGCCCCATTAATACATAAAAAGGTTGCGTATTTGCTTTGTATTTTATGGTTTGTAATTCGCTCCATTTTTGCCCAATATATTTTAATTTTTTACCAGGGTTTAACTTCGAATCTATAATTTCATCCTCTTTTAACTTTCTTTTATCATCAACATATAAAGAAATTAAAACTACCTTATTTTTTAAGACATCTAAAACATTCGGTTTTACCCAAACATTCTGTTCCATTTTACGGCAATTTACGCAGGCATGTCCTGTAAAATCTATCATTACCGGCTTTCCTACTTTTTTAGCATAGGCCAATCCTTTGTCGTAATCATGGAATGAAATAATATCGTGTGGAGGCATTATATGTGCTCCTTCGGGCAAACCTGTAGGTGTTTTTTCAACCTTACCCATTGAAACTAATGCGGTACTTTTCTTGGTAAACCCTACTCCATATGGCGATTCACTATAATGTTGTGGTGGTGGAAAAGCGCTGATTAAATTTAAAGGTGCTCCCCATAAACCTGGCAACATATAGATGGTAAAAGCTCCTACGATTAGTCCTAAAAACAATCTTCCTACCGATATATGATTTTGTGGGCTGTCGTGCGGTAATTGAATTTTCCCTAACAAATACAATGCTAAAGCACCAAATATGGCAATCCAAATAGCAATAAAAACTTCTCTTTCAAAAATATGTAATTGCAATACTAAATCGGCATTTGATAAAAATTTAAACGCCAAAGCTAGTTCTAAAAATCCTAGAACTACTTTTACCGTATTTAACCAACCTCCCGATTTTGGTAACGAATTTAACCAACCTGGGAATGCTGCAAACAGTGCAAATGGCAAAGCAATCGCTGATGAAAAACCTAACATTCCTACAATAGGTGCAATTCCTCCTTTTGATGCTGACTCAACTAATAATGTTCCTACAATTGGTCCGGTGCATGAAAATGATACAATTGCTAAGGCTAACGCCATAAAAAAGATTCCTATTAAACCACCTCTATCGGCTTGAGAATCTACTTTTGTAGCCCAAGAACTTGGTAAAGTAATTTCAAAAGCGCCTAAAAATGATGTAGCAAAAACTACTAATATTAAAAAGAAAACAACGTTAAACCAAACATTGGTAGAAAGCGCATTTAAAGCATCTGCCCCAAAAATACCCGTTACTACGGTTCCTAATAATACGTATATTCCAATTATTGATACTCCATAAATAATGGCATTTTTAATTCCTTGTGCCTTGCTTTTACTTTGTTTGGTAAAAAAGCTTACCGTCATCGGAATCATTGGAAAAACACAGGGAGTTAACAAGGCTGCAAACCCTGATAAAAAAGCGATAAAAAAGATGGCTATCATTCCTTTTTTATCTTTCTTCGTTTTATCTTTAGCAACTGATTTTACAGAAACAGCCTTACTGATATCAAAAACTAAATCAAGTTCTTTTGGAGGTAAGCATTGCTCATCTGTACAGGCAATAAACTCAACAAAAGCATTAATTTTAGTTACTTTTGAGTCGATTAACTCAATTTGTTGTTCAAAAACAGCTTTATGTGCAAATGACTTAATAGTCATTCCTTGCTCATTAAACAATTTTGTAAATTTAGTTTTACCTTTAGGCTCTTTAGTTTTTCCGATTAATTTAATATTATTTTCTTTTTCTTGATAAAAAAAAGTGGTCGGAATTGGCCCTGCTTTAGGTACGTCTTGCGAGTACAAACTCCACCCTTCTTTGATGGTCGCTTGGGTTATTAATTTATAATTAGAATCGGATATTTTTTCGACTTTGGTCTTCCATTGAATAGGATTAAATATTTGACCTTTTACTGATATGGTTATCAATAAAATAAAAAGTAGTATGTGGTTTTTTTTCATCGAAATTTATTTGGGGGTTTTTAATTAATTTTAAAAGATAAAGTTACTTCCTCTGGCGGAAAACAAGTTTCATTTGAGCAAACCATATACTCAACAGTTCCTTTTATAACAAATTTTTCATTTGTTTTTAATCGAATTCGCTGTGTAAATACGGCTGTATTGTCAAAATATTTAATACGCATTTCAAATATTTCATCATCAATAACTTGTCCTGCACCTTCTTTTGTCACTCCTTGTTTTAAATAGCGCTGATCTCCTGTGAAAGAAAATAAAGTGGGTATTGGCCCACCACTAGCTATTTTTTGAGAATAAATATGCCACTCTTCATCTAAAGTTGCTACTACTATTAATTCACTTTCTTTTTCTGAAATTTTTTCTACACTCGTAGTCCATTTTATAGGATTATCTAGTTGCCCATAAGAAACAAAACTTAATAGAAAGCTTAAAGCTGTTAGTAATTTACTCATTATTATATGATTAATGGTTTTATTCTATATTTTTCGTAAAAATAACATCTTTCTACATCAAATACGATTACATCAAAAAAAAATTTACTGTAATTTTGAAATTTTAACAAAAAAAAGAGTAATCATTTCTGATTACTCTTTTGTATTAGTAGCGGGAACTGGACTCGAACCAGTGACCTTCGGGTTATGAGCCCGACGAGCTACCTACTGCTCTATCCCGCGATTTGTGGGTGCAAATATACAAGCTTTTATCTTACCTACCAAATAAAATACTGATATTTTTATTTTCAAGCATAAAAAAAGCTTCACATTTCTGTGAAGCTTTTAGCTTAGTAGCGGGAACTGGACTCGAACCAGTGACCTTCGGGTTATGAGCCCGACGAGCTACCTACTGCTCTATCCCGCGATTTCGACTGCAAAGATACGTTCTTTTATTCTATCTACCCTAATAAAATTAACTTTTAAATGAAAAAATTTCTAACTATTACAATAACAGCACTATAAAAAAATTAATTTCTAATTTAAACAACTTATCTTTGCCAAATGACACATAAATCAGGATTTGTAAACATCATCGGAAACCCAAATGTTGGGAAATCAACTTTAATGAACGCATTAGTTGGTGAAAAATTATCAATTATTAGCCCTAAAGCACAAACCACTAGGCATCGTATTTTAGGAATTGTAAATGATGAAAATCATCAGGTTATTTTTTCGGATACTCCAGGAATTTTAAAACCTGCTTATGAATTGCAAAACTCTATGATGGATTTTGTAAAATCAGCTTTTGATGATGCGGATGTCTTAATTTACATGGTGGAAGTTGGCGAAAAAGAACTTAAAAATGAAGCTTTTTTTAAGAGAATTATCCACAGTGAAATTCCTGTTATTTTATTATTAAATAAAATTGACAAATCATCACAAGAAGAGGTTGAAGAAAAAATAGAATACTGGAAAAACAAAGTACCTAATGCTTTTGTATATGTAATTTCGGCTCTAGAAAAATTTAATGTAGATGCTGTTTTTACTAAAATTATAGAACTACTTCCAGCAGGTCCTGCTTTTTATCCGAAGGATCAATTGACAGATAAACCAGAACGTTTTTTTGTAAATGAAAAAATACGTGAGAAAATATTAACCCACTATAAAAAAGAAATTCCGTATGCTATAGAAGTAGAAACAGAAGAGTTTTTTGAAGAGGAAAATATTATCAAAATCCGTTCGGTTATTATGGTAGAACGTGAAACTCAAAAAGGTATTATTATTGGGCATAAAGGATCGGCTCTTAAACGTGTTGGCACAGAGTCTCGTAAAGATTTAGAAGTGTTTTTTGATAAAAAAGTGTTTTTAGAATTGTACGTTAAAGTAAATAAAAACTGGCGCTCTAACGACAAACAATTAAAACGCTTTGGTTATAAAGATTAATTTATTTTTTTTAACAAAGCTTTGGTGAATTTTTTCAATTTATCCATTTGCTTTTTACCTGCCACCTTTCCTAAGCTTCCTACAAAATAAAGCGCTACCCATATAATTGGTAAAACCACCAACATTACTATGGGTAGTATTGCTATTCTTTTTAACGACCAATTACTATAGGCTATAATTCCAAAAATTAAAAAGGCGAATGCTACTATAAAATGTAAAAACATAAAAAAGGTCCAAACTTGTGGTTTTGGACCGAATAATCCTTTTATTTTTGATGTTGTTGCTGTTAATTCTTCTACCTCTAACTGCAATTGAGGCGACCAAAAATGAGCCTCTTTTAATGGTATATCAATAATTACATGTTGGTCTATTACCCTCATTCTATAAGCCGACTCGTCAGATAAATGCTGTTTAATTTCATCGAGCAATACTGCTGAATTCATTTCGAAATCAATTTGAAATCGTGGCTTTAAAAAAATTTGATTGTATAATTGATCATCCATATTATATAAGAGCGTTTAAAAGTTATTGTGCCACAATGTACTAAAAATACGATACTCTTTAAAATTCCACTGTAACTTAGTTGTGTAAGTTGTATCTTTGCAAAAATTTTAGTATAATGAGTAGTATTGTAGCCATTGTTGGAAGACCGAATGTAGGTAAGTCCACTTTATTTAATCGTTTAGTACAACGTCGTGAAGCGATTGTTGATTCTGTAAGTGGAGTAACTAGAGATAGACATTACGGAAAATCTGAATGGAACGGAAAGGAATTTTCGGTAATTGATACTGGTGGATATATTGTCGGTTCTGATGATATTTTTGAAGGAGAAATACGTAAACAAGTTCAGTTAGCTATTGAAGAGGCTGACATCATTGTTTTTGTTGTTGATGTTGAACAAGGTATTACACCTATGGATGACGAAGTTGCAAAAATTTTACGCCAAGTTAAAAAGCCTATTATTATGGCAGTTAACAAGGTTGATAATGCAATGCGTGATGCAGATGCAGTGGAGTTTTACAATCTTGGTTTAGGAGGATATCATACCATTTCATCAATAAATGGTAGTGGAACAGGTGAATTATTAGATGCTGTTGCTAAAGAAATTCCTGAAGAAGAAGAAACAGAAGCAGAAAATGAACTTCCTCGTTTTGCTATTGTAGGACGCCCTAATGCTGGTAAATCATCGTTTATTAATGCGTTAATTGGTGAAGATAGAAATATTGTAACTAATATTGCTGGTACAACCCGTGATTCTATTGATACAAAGTACAATCGTTACGGTTTTGAATTTAACTTAGTAGATACTGCCGGGATTCGTAAAAAATCAAAAGTAAAAGAAGATTTAGAATTTTATTCTGTAATGCGTGCTGTTCGTGCAATTGAACATTGTGATGTTGCCGTGTTAGTAGTAGATGCAACTCGTGATTTTGAAGGACAAGATGAAAAAATATTTTGGCTAGCAGAAAAGAATAAAAAAGGAGTTGTAATACTTGTTAACAAATGGGATTTAGTTGAAAAGGAAACCAATACTATGCGTGATTTTGAAGCACACATTAGAAAGAAAATTGCCCCTTTTAGTGATGTACCAATTGTATTTACTTCGGTATTAACAAAACAACGTATTTTTAAAGCTATTGAAACGGCTGTTGAAGTTTTTGAAAACAGAAAACGTCGTATTCAAACAAGTAAGTTAAACGAAACGATGTTAGAGATTTTAGAACAAAATCCGCCACCTGCAATTAAAGGTAAATACATCAAAATTAAATACTGTATGCAGTTACCTACTTATACGCCACAATTTGCATTTTTTGCAAATTTACCGCAGTATATTAGAGATCCGTACAGACGTTATTTAGAAAATCAATTGCGTCAGCATTATAATTTTAATGGGGTTCCTATTATTATTTATTTTAGACAGAAATAAGTTTACTATAAGTTATTTAGTTAAACTTTTAGACCTCACAGGTTTTTAAAACCTGTGAGGTCTGTTATAATATTTTGCCGTTATTTTTTTTTGAATAAAATTTAAACAGGCTCTAAAAGTAGTTTTTTCATTTTCTTAGCAAATTATTAAATCAATTTGTAAAAAGAATCTTGAAAAAACTACTTTTTTTTTATGCTTATTTTATCATTATTTATTTAATAAAATAAACAAGTAAACTTTAAATGCACTAAATGAGTAACAATGCCTAGCCCCGATTGACGCAGTTGTTTGAGCTCTTTTTTTGATTTTTCTTCAAAAAAAAGCGAGTGCGGAAAGCGGGAAATTGCTTCAAAAAAAATAATTGCTTAGCATTTTGTAAATTTGTAATAGATTTAAGAAAATGATTTCATGGAAATTAGAAAATTAGATGCCTTTAAAGATATTGAATTGCCCTTACAACTAAATATTAGTTTTGAGAAAATATACAATATGCTCAAACAATACGCTAATAACAATGCTAAAGAGCATCCTTACCATGCCTCGGCAAATATCCTTGTTAAAAAAGTAGATAAATATCCTGAACTAATTAACGGTTTTTCTGATATTTCATTGTTAAAAAAACATGAAGATATTATCGATATTTTATTAGATGCCTTGTTTCCTGAAATGTTAACATTAAACGAAATTAAAGCTGCCACAATTCCGTTTTCTTTTACCTCTTTTAAATTTACAAAAAGGCTTAAAAATATTCTTGATAATGCTGGGGATGATTATGTTTTAAAAGTTAGAGATTTTGAAGATGATAAGATGTATATTATGGCATGTACTTTTATTTTAAACATGGTTTACAACTATCCGATTGATTTAAAACGTCCGTTTTATTTTGATATTCCTGATAATGAACTCGATATTATAAAGCATTACAGAGTGGCTTTTAATGCCGATTTTATGGAAATTACGCCTAGTGAAAATGCACCCAAAATTACCGAAGAAGATATTAAAATACTTTTAAATAGCTACGATAATATTGATATTTGGAAAGAGAAATTTCCGCCAAACAGCTATATTTTTAAAGGCTTTGGAATTATGAATTTGTTTGATGTTACTGCCGATGAAAATATATCGTCAATTAGAACAACATTGTTGCAAAAAGATGATGGAAATATTATTCAAAAACTACGCAAAGATTTAAGTGAATTATTTAATATAAAAGGCTTAAAAGTTGGTTTTTCGGTATTTAATAATACTGATTTATCCTTGCAATCTACACATATTAAACGACCTAAAAGTCTTATTTTACTTAAGGATGAAAAAAAAATAGCCTGTACTACTTTTTTTTGCAACCATATAATTACCAAGGTTTTTAAACAGCATGAAATTGTAGCTATTTCTAATACGCAACGCTACGGAAGTGCTTCAAACAATAATGAGTTCTCTCAACGCTTAAAAAAACAAAATATTGGAAGTATATTACTGATTCCTATTAAAACAAATGCTAATAATAATTTAGCGCTACTAGAAATAACGGCTCCAAAAGCCTACGAATTAAACTCTGTGAATCAACAAAAGTTAAAAGATATTATTCCTGTTTTTAAAGTAGCTGTTAACCGATCGTCAGAAGAATACTCAAACACTTTAGAGGCCACAATACAAGAACATTACACCTCTTTACACGAAACTGTAAAATGGAAATTTTATCAGGCTGCCGAACAGTATCAAACCGATATTTATGCCGAAAAAGAAAATGTGAAAATTGAACAAATAGTCTTTAATGATGTGTATCCTTTATACGGGCAGTCTGATATAAAAGGTTCTTCTTTTGCCAGAAATGAAGCTATTAAAGATGATTTAATTACCCAACTTACCTTGGCTATTCAGGTACTAAAGGAAGCTTGTGTTTCTGAAAAAATGCCTATTTATAATGAATTAATGTTTCGGGTAAATGATTATTTAAAAGAGGTTGATACTGGCTTAAAATCAGGCGATGAAATTGGGATTTTAGAATTTTTAAAGCGTGAAATTTATCCTGTTTTTAAACATATAAAAACACTGAGCACTAATTTAACCGATGTTGTAAACACCTACATGAATCGTTTAGACAACAGCCTACATGTTGTGTATGAAAAACGAAAAGCATACGAGCAAAGTGTTACTTTGTTAAATGATAAATTAGCAAAATTCATAGATTGTAAGCAGGAGGATGCTCAGGCAATGTTTCCGCATTATTTTGAACGCTATAAAACTGATGGGGTCGAATATAATATGTATATCGGGCAGTCTTTAACCAAAGAGAAAAAATTCGATGAACTGTATTTGTATAACCTTCGATTATGGCAATTGCAACTCATGTGCGAAATGGAAAATGTAGCAAATACTGCTCGTAAATTTATGACGCATGATTTACAGGTTGCTTCGTTAATTTTAGTTCATAGCACACCTTTAGCTATTAAATTTCGATTAGATGAAAAACAATTTGATGTTGATGGTGCCTATAATATTCGCTATGAAATTATTAAAAAAAGAATTGACAAAATACATTTAAAAAACACTAAAGAACGTCTTACGGTTCCTGGTAAAATTGCCATTGTGTATTCACAAGACAAAGATGCTTTAGAATATTTAAAATACATTAAATACCTACAGTCTAAAAATTTACTAGGGACTATTGAAACTTTAGAATTGGAAGATTTACAAGGAGTTTCTGGTTTAAAAGCATTGCGAGTTGCCGTTGTTTATCAAGAAAATTTTGACTGTAAAGAAACCATTACTATTGATGAATTAATGAGTGAATTTAAGTCTTAAAAACAACAATAAATTAGATCATTATTTTCATTTCCTGCAATTGAAAAGCTATTGAAAAAGCAAGTACGCTTACAATAATACCAATCATAAAAACAGTGTAGGTTACGCGTAATAATTTATATTTTCGGTTTAAAACCAAGCCTAAAAAGTATAAATCTTTGGTTAATGAACCGTATAAATAATCACGATCTTTCATCATTTCGTGCATTGCCCATTCAAAATCGGGTAAATTCATTTGATGGAAATTTCCGAAGAATAATAAATTTACTTTCTTATTTGCAACATCTTCTTTGGTAAATTTGCCTTGCGTTACATTTGGTCGGGTGGCAATTATTGATAAAATAATAGAAGCAACGGTAAACAATATAAAAATTAACGACGGAATAATTAAATAATGATTCGTCGGATTATCTAATTTTGGAATTAAAGTTGATAAACTCATCGAAATAATAATAGCATTTACCGATAACAAAATATTTGCCTTGGTATCGGCAATATCGCTTAAAGTAATATGATTTCGAAGTGCCACACGAAACATAGTTTCAATACCTCTTTCGGGCAATTCTACTTTATTTTTTTTAAAAGCTAGTTCTTCTTTTTTATGTTGTAATTTCTTATTTTCTTGTTGTAATTTTTGCTGATTTTTTAATAATTCAGCTAAATTTTTAGATGCTATTTTACTCCAATTTTTAACTGCAAAATCGGTGTAAAAACGATGTTTTGTTAAAAATTGAATATTCTCTTCTAGCCATTTTTTATCAGAAACAACCTTTTGTTTGCTTAACTCCCACTCTTTTCTCAATAATAATGTATAATCGCTAAAATTTTTACTTCCTAAATGCGCACAATCAGCATCTTTAATTATTTTCTCTAAATTATTTTGAGGTTTTTCACAAATTTTTGTTGCTAAAATTAATTGTGAAACTTCTGAAATAATAGCTTGAGAAACGCCTTTATCTTTCAAAAAAACTGTTACTATTTTAACACTTTCTTCCTCATGATTTTCGATGGATTCTGTATAACCTGTATCATGAAACCATGCTGCTAACAGTAAACTATTTGATGATTCAACTGTTAATTCTACTTCTTTTATTAATTCTTTCGTTTTTGCTACTACTCGTTGCGTATGAAATACATTATGATATATAAATGAAGTATCTAATTTTTCATTTAATAGCGTAATAACAAAATTTTCAGCTTCAATTAATAAATTTTCCATCAAAAAAAAGTTTTTGCTAAATTAAGCATATTATTCTACTCTTATTAATTGTAATTTTGACAATATAAAAACACCTCTTTTAAGGATGAAAATTTAACATCATACAGAAAAGAAGTAGTACAATTAACCACCAAAATATTTTAATATGCTTACTTGGAAAAATATTATTCACTTTGCGGTAAACGGAAATCCGACACCAATAAAAAGAGTTGAAAAAACCGAAACTCAATGGAAAGAATTATTAACTGATGAACAATTCAGAATTACCCGTTTAAAAGGAACTGAACGTCCTTTTTCTGGAGAATTATGTACTTCTTATGATCAAGGAAAATACAATTGCACTTGTTGTGACACACCTTTATTTGATGCTACTATTAAATTTGATTCCAATTCAGGATGGCCAAGTTTTACCCAACCAATTACCGAAAATGCCATTAAATATCATAGAGATACAACTTTTGGAATGGTACGAGTAGAAGTTTTATGCAATAGTTGTGATGCACATTTAGGACACGTTTTTCCTGATGGACCTGAGCCTAGTGGTTTAAGATATTGCATCAATTCGGAATCAATGATTTTAGATAAAAATTAAAAAAAAATCAATTAATGACAAGTAAAAATTTACAAATAGCCACCTTAGGCGGTGGATGTTTTTGGTGTACAGAAGCCGTTTTTCAGGAAGTAAAAGGTATTGAAAAAGTGGTTTCTGGTTATGCTGGCGGAAACGTACCAGGACACCCAA
>BJFM01003332.1:13683-37933 GCA_016586285.1 Arothron firmamentum | reverse complement strand
TGGCTAGGATAATATGCTATGGCTAGGATAATATGCTATGGCTAGGATAATAACAGCATGGAGGAAGGGGGGTTCTGGTTCCACAGCCTCGTACCGCGGCTCCGCTGTGGGTGTATTTTGGTTGTTAGCCTAGCGATTATGCTGAGCCCAGTAACCTGGAGGAAGCATCTGGAAAATTTGCCCTAAAACTCTCTGATGTTTAAAGAGTCATTAATTGCTCTGATTAATTCAGGTGTTCAGGACAGAATGTGAGTTATTAAAGCTCATTATGCTGAGAGAAGAATATAGAAAAGAAAAAAACAGACAATATATTTGTCAGACAATTAATCATCTCCAGAAATTCCTCATCATGGCAGCCCTATCAAGAACTGTTTTAATTAGCGTAACGAGGCGGGGTTTTACTCTCTGCTGGTGTGAGTGGGACCTACTTGCTCTGGATGCCGAGCCACAGCATGTGCTGCCTGTGAGCGACGTCCGGGTGTTTCCTAACAAAGTCCCCATCAGTAGGCAGCAGGAACTCCCAGCCTCTGTTCACTCGCGGAGCTGCCACCTGCTCCAGGAAATCTTTTACATCCTCTGGTGGAAGCTGACAAAGGCGGGAGGAAGAACGCGTTTACCAAAAACACCGACGTTACAAATGTGACAGTTGAGAACATCTGGAGGAACAAAGCTGTCACTTCAAACAAATCCTCACTTTGATGATGGCTGCGATCTCCTTTCTCATCAAAGAACGTTCTAAAGTGAACCTCCACATCTGGGGAAAACACACACACGTACACAAGTCAGACCTAAGCATTTAGTGGGTTCTTAGAGCCGATTAAAGAGCCACTCACCACAAAATCCCTGCCGCGGCAGAGGACCTCTGCGGGGACGCCGCTGTGAGGGCTGCAGGTGTTTTTAGGATACAGAACATCGCTAGGAGGAGAGGAACAAATCACTTTAATAGAGGAGTTTTATTTCAACCTTAGCGACAGGAACCTGGCATGGCTCACCTCTTCACCACCCAGTTTCCCTGAACCAAGAGCGCCACCTGCTGGATGCACCTCAGCACTGAGGTGGAGTCTGTGCCAGAGGCCAGCAGGCCCATCAGGTTAGCAAACTGAATAACTTTGACTGCAGAGAAGAGGGGGCACAACGGAGGACACCTTAAAAATGCACGAGAGGAAAGAAGCGGGACTGCTCCTGATGCTTCAACTGTGACGGGATCGTTTATTCTCAGATATGTGAGGGAATCTTATCACCACCGTTTGCGTCAAAAGCAGATGTTGTGTGTTTGTTCTCAAATGTGTGATCCTACCATTCTTCATCAGAGTCTTGACCTGGTCCACCAGAGGCAGCGTGCGGAGTTGGGCCATGGAAAGCACGTTACTGGGACCGGCAGGCTTCACACTAATCACACAAAAACAAGCTGGAATAAAAAGAGCTGCACCGTTTAAACCTTAAAGCTTTACACAAAGCACAAGGAAGACTTACAATTTCTCCTCAGCAAGAGGCGGCATCAACATTGACAGATACTCCCTAAAAAACACGTACGACAGAAAAAAATCCAGTTATTTTAAAATGCAGTCCAAATGGGAGGCTTCTGATTTTTAAATAAGAACCAAAAATGTTTAGCTGTTAACTTTCTAACTCACTTTGGAGTTTTGACCAGCTCAGAGTTCTCGGAGGCATCCACCGACTGGCAGAACAGGTACTGACGTTCATGCTCTGAACGGCCGTCCTGCATCAACAAAACACACAACCTAAGGAGATGAGCACCAAGAGAGGGCAACAGCTATGCCTGCTGGTGGTATTTTGATCCTCCACTGGCTGAACTGGTCATGCTAACAGAAATGTTGACGCAGAGGCTAAAAGGAACCACCGCAGTGCGTGGACTCCCCCTACCTTCGCGCCGTGGTACTGCAGGTGAACCCAGGGCTCCTCTGCTTGCTTCTTCTGCAGGAACTCATAGGACTGGATTCTTCTCTGTCGGGCTTGTTCCGACTCTGGACGACTAAACCTCACCTGAAGCAGCACATTTACACCTATTGTAAGCACGTGCACTCACAAATGTTGCCGGATAAGTTGTAAATTTCCCGTGTCTGGGATGAATAAAAGTATTTCTCTATAAGAGAAAGCAGGTGTTCACCGTGATGGCCTTGGCCTCCTCCTCGGCTTCATCCTGGGAGGAATCACCACCTATTGACATCATAAAATTCCAGTAACTACCATTATGTTATTGATTTACAGTCATAAACTCAGTCATGTCATGTCAAGCCCTCCAAAGCAAACACTGTTTATAATTTGGGGCTCTAAGTAAATCTGATGTGGTTTATGACTTGAGAAGATGGAAAACAAGCGCACCTTCATTGGCTGCCTCCCTCTCTCTGGTTTTGTTGTCAGCCTTGTCAAGATAGGAGAAGCTGGGTCTCATCTGGAGGATCCCCGTCAGCGGCGTGATGTGAAGCTCGCCTATTTACAACCATAATCTGCCAGAATCAGCGCATGCAGCAACCACATTTCAGCTCTACAGACTGTCGTTATCTTCAAAGTAATCGAACTACAAACGGAGTGACGTGAACAGAAATTGGAAGGTCAAATAACTGCTACTGACATGGACTCTGGAGGCACATTGGTGCGTGTTTAATAGCAAAGAAACAAGGTTAGATAAAGAGAAAAAAGAGACTGTTAAAGAACAAGGTCAGACCTTTGTGGAAAACAGCAGCAGCATATCTGGAGGTGTTTGTAGTGGCCTGAATGGAGGAAAAGGTCTGTTTATCCATCATTTTCCTGCAAAAGAAAAGAGGAAAAAACATCCAAACTGCTTGCCAAAACTTGGAAAAACAAGGATCCTGAGAGCACTGCTGTGAAATGAACAGTCAACAACTCTTCAACGCCACAAAAACCATGTCCACCTTATTCCTGAGGACAATTCCCAGTTTATAAACTCACAGGGCCTTCAGTGAATATTTCACTTGTTCGACTGCAGCTTTGAGTTAAGCTGTTTTGGGTTTTTTTTTAATAGTTGGGATTCAGCACTGGTTGAGACAGACAGGGACAGCAAGCTGCTGCCTAACAACCTTCACGCTGACGCTGACATCAAGTAGCAACTAATAACTCAAACAGATAAGTTTAGGTTAAGACATCAGTATGGTGGCTGTGAAGACAGTATGTTCTACTGGTTGGAACTGAAATGTTAAAATACGGAATTAAGCAACTAAAATAAACAGACGGGAATCATATAAAGTCAAACATACGTTGAATACGTGTTGGTTTCATCATACGTCGCTCCGTCCACATTTAATGCGATCTGCTCTCCTTTGCTGCGACAGTAGTTGGGACTCATCGAGTTCATCGCCATTTCCAACTCCACCTATTTCACAGACAACAGAACGTATTTAAAGTCGCTTTTCTGGGCCGGTGGATGAATAGCTGACGAGGAGAAAAACATTTACCCTTTGCTGCTTAGGTTTGATCTTAGCTGATAAGTGATTGACATCGTCATAGGTCATGGAGGAAGGCCGGACAGGGTACTGAGGAGAAAGAAAAACCATGATTAGTCAGTCAGAAAACAGTAAACACTAAATAGGTAATTTTCAAGATTACCTGGAAAAGGTACAGCTTATCTGCAAGGCTTTTGGCGAGGTAAACATCAATCTAAAAGAACATAAACAGTGATTAAACCATTTTGGTGTACCTGTGGATTCTCTGCGTTGGTTAATGCTTCATAATCAATCGTTTCAGCAAGATTAATTTGGAATTGTGGACTTACTTCTTCTATAATGGGATCATCTTCATCACCGCTGGCCATTATTTATATTAGCTGAAGCAGATCTCAGATATTTAACCTAGAGGGAAAAAAAGGTGAGGGTTAACCTAGCTACACAATGTTGCTCTGTAATCTGTGGCTACACCCAGATTGACAACAATGAAAGCAAATGACAGATGGAGCTGGAACCTGAAAAGTGTGATTCCGCGACAGCAATGGTTGGAATAACAGCTACAACCAGCGTGATGCAAGACAGTGTAATTCACTTTATGGCACTTCTCGTCACGCACACACTAATGTCAAAACAAGTGCATATAGCTAACACACCAATTGAGTATATACTACAGTACAAACGACCATAGATGACTGTCAACCACATAGAAGAAGCCAAATCAGTGGCTATGTTAGCTAGCTAGCATCATACCCTTTCAAACATTTTCCAGGGCCCTGGTTTTTACCCTGCGGGTGAAATATTCAATTCTACAGAAAAACACAAAACTGTAAGATAAATAAGTAAAGTAAAGCAGGTCCTTTTATTTACCCTAACAAACCTACAAGTGAGATAAAGTGACCAGAAGCGAAAGTAATCAGTGTTACGAAGCCCCGGTAACTTTAGCCTATCTTCTACCTAGCCAACACGGCTTGTTACCCACACACGCCAGTCAAAACAAGAGAGAGTCAGTCGTCAAAGAATGCCTGGTTTAACACAGCCGTTACTGTAGACACAGAAGAGGCAACAGAGATTTCACCTGGACACTTCACGATATAGTTTTTGTCGCCTTCATCCAGAAATGCGACGCGCAGCTCCGGCTAGCGGACCCTGAAGCCGCTAATGTTGACTGTGCTCCACTCAGACACGTGGGGAGGAGCCCGTACCCATGATGCACCGCGCGCCCGTCCAATCTCTTCCACTCGGTGTTTCCAGATTATTTATCAACGATAACTGGTTTCTGTGTGTTTAAAGTCAGTTTTTTATACGTCGAGGTGGGATAAGTGTGTGTTTAGCCTCTTGGTCCGCTCACGTCACGTCTTGTTTGGGTAATCTAAAGGGTTTAGTAGTATTTCACTTGAGCCCAGAAATAGGTAATTTTCAAGAAACGGACACCAATTAAGTCAAGGCAAACTTTAATTTACATGTCAAATTCCAAACATTTCACAAACATATCTCCAAAATAAATGGTTTAACATTTGGGATAAAGTTTTTGTTTTGTCTTTTTTGCACATTTTCTTATTTCAGCCCAAAAAAATCATTATCAGAAACAGGAAAAGGTGATTTAGCAAGACTAGCTTTATTAACGGGGAAGCATAGAAACCTGGACACATGTGCACAGGCACATGCACATGAGTACTGTAATAAAAAAATATGTAAACTGTTAACACTCGAGTTATATTTGTAAAATCCGTCTGAATGCAAGTCAGACAAAATGCATCTGTGGCCTCTCTTTGATAGCAATTACTCCTCCATCAATGCCCAGGCTTCCTCAGCTTTCATATAGTACTGGTTAGCTAGTCGACCCTTCATGGCCTGCATGGCAGCTTCTGCTGCTTCTGTAAACAGATCACCTGCAGACCCAACATGTCAGAGGTGAGGAGACAATGACAATTATCAGCATCTGCACGAAGGAATAAATAAACAATACGACAGGATGTTTTATCCAAGTGTGTTGATCACAGGATGGAGTCAAACCTGCTCTTTGAGGGTCAGCTGGGAGGTTGAAGCCTCCCTCTTGGAACATCTCCGCCTCTCTGGCCAGCAGCAGGTACCGTGGCTCATCCTGCATCCCATCAAACTCTCCCCCTTCGTCATAGTCTGTGGTGTTTAAGGCAGTGTCATACCAGTGAAGCGCTTCTTCCCAGTTCTGCTTTCTTCAATGGAGCAGAAAGGAAAACGCACGTGTCATTTGAAGGGAATTCCACTGTGTTGAATGCATGCAGATGTCCTCCAGGGGGCAGTAATGTCGCAAATCCGCTCACTCACCTGTCCGCCGACAGGTTAACCCCAGAATCAAAGGCTCTGGCCACTACGATCATGGAAGATCTGTCTCCAGCCTCAGCAGCCTGCAGCAAATACTTAAAGCCTTTCATTCGATTTCCCGCATTATCCTGCAGAGGACATTAAAACTGTAAAACAGAACTGACACAAACAGAGTGAACTCATTCAATAAAAAGTTGCAGCACAGCGCGGCGCACCTCCACCTCCACCTCTGGCAGCACGTGGTGAGGCAGCTGCAGGTAGCACTGCCCGATAGCGACAATGGCCTCCAGCTCTCCGCACATTGCGGCTGTTTCCAGGTGAAACATGGCGGACTCCTGATCCCACTGCTCATCCTTCTCACAGAAACGACCCCCTTCATGGTATCGCACCATAGCCAGGTGGACCTGGGCGGAGGGAGGGAGGGAGGGAGGGAGGTGCAGGAAAACACTCTGGTTACGTCTGTTATTTATCTTAAATTGTGTTTCTTCCATTTTGGCAGCGACAATTTGATTCAAAATCAATACTTGAGTGACATATTCCAGAAAACCTCTTTGTTACGGCGTCTTTAACGAGTCACACATGCAACAGACACACAGCCGGTGAAAAGGAGCCGGCCTGCTCCGAAGTTTTACCTTCCCCAAGATCGACTGGCCGATCTTCTTCTGCAGCAAAGCGTTGAGTCGCTCCACCTCGGTGGCCGCGCAGGAAGATCGGTGGATGTGAGCGCGGGACGAGTGGAAGAAGCTCCACTTCTCCTCCGTCAACTGAGAGAGGACGAGGCGGAAGAAACGCAAGAGGGAAAATCAGGTGAATAAAAAAAAAATCATCTGAAAAGCTTCCAGGAAAGGAAAATGAGGCCCGCGTTAGTGCATCACCCTGTCAGGGGCCAACTCATCCAGAAATAAACTCATCCTTCATTTGAGCTCAGGCCTGGAGGAGCAGACCCCTGATCAGTGAGAGCTTCAGACTGACACACAGCACAGAAACAAGAGCACACACACACACACACACACACACACACACATCTACAGTGGTGAGACTCAAAGAGAGTGAGGCAGGTCGATGGTGTTTCCGCTCCAAATGTGGATCTACAATTCCAAATATTCTGCATTTTTTTCCCCCTCCTGACTTCTTTCAAAATGGCAGAAAAGAACAGCAGCCTGCATTTAGCAGACGTGCACGTGTGCTCGTGAGCCACCGTGCAACACAATCACCCATTGGTTGTCAGGAGTTACGCTTGAATTTAAGCTTCCACAGACTCTGGAGCAGCGACCATCTTCCTCTAGCGAGGAAGCAGAAAGAGCAGCTAAATGATGGTTGATGGAAGGCGAGAGAGGAGAGGTGGAGGAATGAGGGGAGGATGGAGGTTGTCAGGTAGGAAGTGAGGATGACTTTACACACTGTCACCCCACGTCTGTTTACCCGTCTGATACTGTCCTCATCCGACTCAGAGCACTGGGATTTGTAGCGCTGGTGGGCCTACGTGAGGATAGGACACAAAATATAACAGCTGCAGTCACGGCACCAAGGCGGAGGTGTCACTCCTCCACCACTGGTCGTCACTAAATTAAAAGCTGATCAGCGTCAGCCCGCACTTTACAAAGACACACTTGACAAACACGACTTTGTTCCGACACAGGAAGTGAACACAAGCGCAAAGGCAGGTCTTTACCCCGTCTACGTGGTCGTTTGGGTCGCCTTCGCTCCTCCTCTCGCTGGGGTAACCACTGTCGCTGCCATTCTCTGAGTCCTGCGCACCACAAACCAGAAAGGTTATCAACGACCTTCACTGTTTTAACAAAAACAAACAGGATCACGGATGTTAAACTGGGTTTTTGTTCTAGTTAAGGTAACATTATCAACACAGTTTCTGCTGTTAGTTTGTCTTTAATTTCATTCAATCAAAAGGCAAAATATCCACATTTTATACTGTTTCTTTTTTTTTTACAATAGTTTTATTTAATAGTTGGTGGTCACAAGAAGACATTCAGCTTCTCTTTTCCATATTTTAGATTTCTCCTGAAAATAAACAAAGGTGGGTTTGGACTTTGACCCTGAATTCAATCATTAACCAGAGCGATCCGGCCTAAGCTGCTTATTTCCCTCAGCAGAAAGCCAAATGTTCCTGAGACCGTAGTTTGTGTTTACTTTGGTGTGTGAGGAAGATTCAGGGAGCGGGAAAATACAACTGAGAATGTGGAATGCATTCATCCCCTCAGACCCGTTCTGGCCAAAGATAGGTGGTGGTTTTAAATCCAAAACATCATAATGACATTAAGCTCTCACCCTGTGTTCCCCTGAGGTGTTACCGTAATGCCGTTCATGCTCGTTCATCTCTGAAAAATAAAGAAATAAGACATTAAAATGTGGATTTTATGTAATGAGGTGAAGGAGGAGAATGTGGGGCAGACCCAGCGATCCGTGCAGAGCTGGTGGAGAACACGGGAGGATGAGGGGAGAGCAGGGAACCGAGTCCACGTCGCTCATGGCCTCGTCCGCCGAGGACGTCTCAGACAGGCGAGAGAAGAGCAGAGGCGGCCGGCTCCCGGACATGGTCCGAACCCGGGGAGAACCGCAGTGCTCCTCGCAGCCTCTCAGCACCGTCTGGGCCGACTTCTGAAAGAAAGCACGGCAGGAAACAGGCAGGAGGCCGGTCAACAGTCAGCAGCTGCTCCCAGCAAAGGAAATAAACCTTTAGCCAGAGGTTTCTGCCTCGCTGACTCTAACGATGAGGGAAAAATTCCAATTACGAGCAGCCTGTTGGTGCCGTCCAGCTGGGACCGCTCTGCAGGGGAAAGGTCAAAGGGCGTCAGGCCCATGCTCTTGCAGATCTTGTTGCACAGGTGGGAGTGGAAGAACAAGGCCATGCCTCGCACACCTGCAAGGCACCGAGACGAAGCCCCGTGAGTTTAGGTCTGGCGCGTCTGTCCGTGCGCGCGCACCCGAGCCGTACCCAGATTTCCGTCCCCAAAGTCGGTGCCCTTCTCCGTGTGGATCTGCGGGTCGGTGTACAGATCCCCCACCCCCTGGATGTCCACCACGATCAGCTGGTGGCCCGACCGCTCGAAGGTGAAGTGGCTGAAGGCCTGGTGGGCGCACAGCGCTGGTTAACCCCGTTGTCACGTGCACGTGCAGGCGCAGCGGCGAAGGACGCGGCTCACCTGAGGGGTCAGGCGGATGTTGTCGTCCCGCACAAACCCAGAGTTTGAGTTGTACTTGATGTACTTGCCCTCGATGTAATGTTCCAGGTGGAAGAGAGGTTTACCTGGCCTGCCTGTCATCTCCACCACATACATCTGCACGATGTCCACCTGGGGACAGGTGTGTCAAAGACAGGCCTTCATAATGATGCTGCTCAGCGTCAGCAGAGAAGATTGACTGCTTTTACTGGCTCCTTTTTCCGACCGACGCGCCAGCCTCTACCTGTTTAGGAGGGCGGTGGCGGTTGTACTCCTCCCCCCAGAGTTTGGCCTCCATCTGTAACCTGACGTCCTCGAAGTAAACGTTTCTGTCCACCGTCTCCAGGTAACGCTTGGAGACGTAGTTGGACGCCACCTTCCAGTTGCTGCTGTGCGAGAAATTGGACAACTTCTTCCTGGAGGGAGGTGACAAGGATGTTAATTACATTCACAGCCGGAGAGCTTTAAACACACACACACACACACACACACGCACACACGCACACACACATGCAAGTAAAATATGCTGGGTGTCGTGGAAAATCACTGTAAAGCAAACGGAAGACTGAATATTTTCTGTTATTCTTTCCATCTCAAGGGAAGCTGTTAATAGTTTTCTGTCAGTGGATGTAAAACATGTCCTGCAGCTTTAATTTACGGCTGTTGGGATAAACAGAGCCTTAAAAAGAGCTTTTTTTTTAGCTATACAACTCTAAAATCACGTATTCCCAAAGCATTAAACATGCTGCGCTGACGCTGCTTGGATTCGGCTCTGTGGCTCCACCTCCGGGAGCGTGTCGGCTTCCTTCCCGATTCCAAGACAAACAAACCCACTGTGACTTTCAAACACACACACGGACACTGGTGTTGTAATAGAGCTGGAACCAGACATCAGCTGATTGCTGCTCGCCTCCCAAAGCATCCATCCAGCCAGAGAGCCAGGAGACGGCTCCGAGGACCAGAAAAGGGTGACTGACTGCCTCTGGGAGGAGTGCAAGCATGGCAGGATGTCACATCTGCTTACAGCGCATCTTTACATCTGGGTTCGAGGTGGGTGACGTACGTGGAGCCTAGCTGACTCCAGCTCCCTTTCTGATAGTCACAGTCCGGCTCTTTTAAACAGAACTGTGGTTGTGTTTCGGCACGGCCTCCAAACGCCCAGATATTTGGAGTTGAAGCATAAAAGGCAGTTTTTACACAAGAGGCCGCCTTCCTCGTTCTGTCGGTTCTGTTTTTCCCCAGAACAGGATTGCAGAGGGAAAAGAGCTGAGAGGGGGGCTGATGGATTCCTCGTGGATTAAACATTCACAATTAAACTATTGTTCCTTTTCTCTTTGACTGTGCGAGCCCACAGAAAGGCCAGGAACAGCAGCGCCATGGAGGTCTCCCCCCGGCCGCCAGCCAGGCTGAATGTCAGGCTAAACGCTGCCAGACTTCAGTTTCACCTCGATGTTCTGACACATTCTCAACCATCTTTGGCTCTAAGACGGTGACGCTGCTCTTCTCCAGAGTGGGATGAAGACACAGAACGTGGACCTGCATCAGAAAGGGGCCGCAGTCCAGCAGGGACGTCTGCTGAAACCACAAAGGCCTGGATCTGTGGAGAAAAGCTCTGCTGAGGGCCGTCCTCCAGCTCCACTTACGTTCTGAAGCACTCCCTCATGGCTCCTTTACCAAACGGCTGTGACAAATCAGAGCAGGGCAACAAATGAGCGGAGGAGGGCCGTAAAACAGGTGCCGATTCTTCTAAAGCGGAACACTTGGTGCCAGCGGTCGTACCTTGGACGCCATCTTGAGGTGGACCTCATCTTGAGCCCACTCCCCTGTGATCGCGTTGTAGCTGCAACAAACAAGTCACATCAATTAATAACAGCTGTTTGGATGCCACTCTTGTCACTAGACGCGTTTTTCTGTCAGTTAAAGGTTGTTGTGCCTGCTGGGACTTGTTCATGCAGCTAACAAGCCTGCAAAAGATACAACGAGGCAAAGCTTCTTCTGCTGCAGCTGTAATTACGAATTACGGCTCTCGTGCCTCTTCTGAGTCTATTCTGGCTGCTAAATTTCTAGATGGTCCTTGGCAGGTCAACCCTGCCCCCCTGCAAGGGAGCTCCTCTTTCAACGGGCCATTGTGGATTCTTATCATGGAGGCACAAGAAACTTCCCTCTGTATTAAAAAAAAAAAAGCATTTCCTTGATGGTTTAAATTACATTTGAGTGCATTCCGGAGAGAACTCCTGCAGCCAAGTATGATGTTTCAAATATAAATGCAGACTGTATGTGGTGGAGGGCCTCACTATTTGACTTGGCAGGGTGTGTGTGTGTGTGTGTGTGTGTGTGTGTGTGTGTGTGTGTGCATGAAGAGTGGATACAGCTGCACAGCTGAACCCTCACCTAACATTAGAACACAGTGTGACCCTCGCCGTGCATTTTCTCTATTCCCGTCCCAAATCGAATGTGCGCTTGTTTTCCTGTGTCACAGAGGGCGGCGACATTCATTCCACTAAGTCTGGCCGGGGTGGGGGCCCGACAAGGAGTGAGGTTTCATGTGGATAAAATTAGCACATGAAAAGGGAGCACGAGGGCGAACCCTGCCGATCCCCCCCGCCCCCCCGCCTGTACGCGCGGGGCTGTTACATAACCAGCCTTACACGCAGGCAAAGGCATTTTCTGCCTGCTTTTTTTTTTTTTTTTTTTAAATGTACTTCTTTTGCACACACCCAGCAGTTGTGCGTGGCCCTTTCTCTGCCAGTTTTTCAGATCTCTGCAAGTTGTGGGCTGGTTTACTTCAGCCGATAAAAGCGGCTGAAGGCTCGAGTCCCACCGACGGCATCAGACCAAACAAGAACTCCAGCACATAAAGTTTGACATTAAAGTTGGAAACACAGGCTGACGCGTAAGCTAAATATAAAAGACGCTGCCTAAATGTTAAAATATGATTGAATTAATGCTGATATTTGTGGAAGTAAATGAAACGGCTGCTCGTGGGGAATCTGCAGAGAATCTTTCTCAGCACACGTTTACACCCCATAATTCTGCTGCTCCACCTTCCTGTTATTGCTCAATATTTAGCTTCTCCAGGTTTCTGTGTTGTAGGTCAGCGGTGGCTCCCACAGCGCTCTTTGTGTGTGTGAATGTTACTTCTGTGACGCGTTGGCTCGTCAGAACGATTCTCACCGGTAACGGGTGCAAGATTCAGTTTTAATGTCCTCCAGGTGGAACTCTGCCCAGGGGTCAGGCATGGCTTTGGCCTTCTCAACCGCATGCTTCCACGCCTCCTGTCAAATTAAAGATGCATCAGCTGACAATTCATTAGAATTTATATTGCATTTTACGCAAAAAAAAAGGGGGGGGGATCAGCCTCCTAAAGGGTTTTTATCTAGAACAGATAGAAGAATGAAGCGCTCAGAGGAAACACAGTTGTAAAATAAAAAGCTGCAACAACACAGTGATGCACCTCACACACACACACACACACAGGATTTTATGGAAAGAGTTGTTGAAAAAGTGAAGACAGTAATTTCCCTCCCTCCAATTCAACCATCCAGACCATCACGTTTGAAGGTAACTGGTGAGCTCTAATCTCTAACGTGTGAAGCGTTTGTTAACAAATAAGTCTGGTTCAATCCCAGATCTGTGCAGGAATTACGGGTGAAAGGGGCTGTCTCAGGGTAAGATGCACCTTCCCTAAAGGATGAAAACTGGTTTGTATCTGTTTACACAGCATGCAAATACGGAAGAACGTCGATGGACGACAGAAAACTCTCACAGCAAGGAAGAGAAATGACATGGAGATTTAAGCACGTCATTAAAGGACGTCATTTAAGGACGACATTTGAGGACGCTGCCGTCCTCTAACTTTAATTCTGTACTGCTGTTGGAAAATGAGGCTGATCCCGGTGTGATGTGTCACAGGGATCTGAAAGCACCATTTTAAGAGGTAACTTTCTGAGTAAGATCCATCAATCAAGTGCTGCAGGCAGCCGCTGGTCCGGTCATCTGAAACCAGAGGACACGTTGCACGTCTCCCTCGTGCACCACAGACCATCGACATGTGTGCAGCATGTAAAAACGTCTACATTAGGGTGCATAAAATCCATTTTAACTACTTTTTTTAGGGGAACCGTTACTGGGATTTAGAGCAGCGTTACCTCAAGTTAAGGTAGACTTCCTGTCACGCAAGAATATAACGTGTTAAATACGTGGAGCGTACAGGATTGTAGTTTAAAGAGAAGGAAATTAAAGCACAGTAATGGCAAAAATGGAAACAAAAGAATGGGGCAGAAAATTACAGAACAGGTGAGTGGGAAGGAAATTGCAGGTGGTTACATGTGCAGAATAAATGAGGGAAGATGTGATTGAATCTGTAACATACCCGTGCACTCTCAGACAAAACCTTGTATGAGCGAGATTCTGCCTCTGTTTCATTCTGAAGGTGAAGAAAACGGAGGTCTTTTTATCAACGGGCCAGTGCAAACACACTCACCATTCACATAAGATCCTCAACAGATGTTTGTCACAACACATCACAGAAGCGTAACAATGAGGCGGTTCGGGTTTGCATCCACAGCGGCTCTGCTGTCCTCGCCTGTGTGGCTCTCAGGACTGCATGTTTACATTCTAATACACACGAAGTGAAAAACACACTCTGCTACTTCCTGTTCTTCAGAAAGGGAACAGTGGAGAGGCAGCTGAGCATCTTTGCGTATGCATGTGAACATGAAAACCCCGCCGAGCGGCAGCGGCTTACCCTGTAGGAGAAGCTGCTCCTGGGAAGAGAGCTCGACAGCTGCCTGCTGCTCACCAGATCCTTCAGGTAGTGACAGATTTCCCTGGCAGAGTCATCCAGGATGGGGACGATAAAGTGGTCTTCATCATCGTCCTCGCTTGCGTTGGATTCGCTGAGGGAGCAGGTGCGCTGGCTTGCACCTCTGCGGTGGACCGCAGGTCTCTTTGCACTGCCCTCCTCCTCCTCCTCCTCCATGCTGAACATCAGGTCATCCTCCATGATGTCTGCTGATGGAGAGGATGCAGCCGGGTGCAGTCAGCAGAAGGCAGGAGGACATACAGGCAGGTTGGTGTTGATCAGTGGCAGCCATGTTGGTATGTGACCACCATAGCTCTGCCGCATGGCTGTCTAACTGTGCACATCTGACATATGTTGATTACGTCGGTGTCAGGACCGTGTCAAGAAACTAGAAAATTCAAAACCAGAGTAATGCACCAGCATGCGGAATCTGTTTGTTTCAGCAAGCTGTGTTTGTTATTCTGGAAAACTTAATAGTGAAATATTTACTGCATTCAAATCGATATTTCTTTCCTAAATTGGCAACACGCAAGTAGAAGGGGATTCAAACCCGGTCACGTTAAAATCATACCGGTGCAATCGATATATCCAGGAATCTTTCCGGGTGTAGTTTGTTAAAGGTAATAAATGGATAACAATCACCCTTGCACCCGATCACGTTATTTTGACAGTTAGCTTACCTCGGTCTTCTGCTGTATCTCCCTTCCAGTTGTTAAGTTAAACAGTGGCAGAACTGTGAACTCTCCTCCCGGACCAGAATGGTTCGGTTCCTGGTTCTCCACTGGATCCCGAAGGTCCGGAAAGCGGATCGCGGAAGGCTGCGCGTCTTGCGGCCGTCCACCACTGAGACCCGATCAGCCAGCACGTAGTGAACGCTCTCCTGGCCACGCCCCCCGCTCCTGCTGCCTTCAAAATGCCGGAAATATATAACACTCGGAAAGAAATGGAGTAGATTGTCTCGAGTTGGATTAAATAATACAATTTAGTATCAACCTTAAATTATCTTAAAGACACGTCTAATATATTTCAAACAGAAAACACATAAATAATAAGGAGAAGTCCAATAACAACTGCGATTTACCGCGGAAATGAGAAATACGAGTCCAGAATTGTATCTAAAGGCAACATAACGCTATTTTCGAGTTGTGCCCGGAACCTGGTGTGTTGCTATGTGAATAACCTCATCAGTGATCACCCTCGCATGGAAACATGGTTGGTTAGTTTTCGACTACATGTTTAAATGATATGCTCAGTGTGTCGCATCATGTCACGTGTCACAGACCTGTCACCAGGCTGCCACATGGTCGCGAGGCTCAGCGCCACATTTGTTCTTTGGTGATTATTAATGACCACCGCACGCGGACAACAAGGTAGCGTGGCCGAGGGGTCTAAGGCGCTGGATTTAGGCTCCAGTCATTTCGATGGCGTGGGTTCGAATCCCACCGCTGCCACTAGTTTTCGTGAGGAGCTTGTTTTTGTGTCCGTCGTTCGCCGCTGACACACACCGTTATCCCCGAGGACGACCGTTATCCTCCGAGAAAAATAGTCTTTTTTTCCTCCGCTGGGCTACGCCGATCAGCTAGTCGGGTTTACACTAGCAGCTGGTAGAAAATCAAAATATACATATTTTTTCTTCTTTAAAACCTTAAATTGGCCTGCTTTAAATTTATTTAAGCATTAAGCAAAAGCATATAAAAACAGGATGGTTGTGACCTACTAGTTGCAATGCTCAACCAGTAAGGTTTCCCTGAGTTTTATTATTATTTTTTTTAAAAAATAACTCCTGGGGTACCTCCACAAAAAATTAGTTCTTTAATATTTAAATCATTAAAATAAATATTTACATTTTTTTTTTTAAATCTGACTATCCAAAGTGTTTCTTTCTGTCTACGAAACTTGTTGGTCAGCATTAATGGGTCCATCTTCAGTTTTCACGAGCCGTCAGCATTTTCTTTCAAAAACTGAGAAGCCACAAACTTCATTTTCTGAATGGCCAGCTGTGTGTCTTCAGAGGATATGCCGAGGTGCCAGACAGCCCGCACTGAGTTTCCAAAGTGAGGGAACATGAGAACTTGTATCCCCTGTCCCAGTTCCTTTTCCTCTCCCTCGCCAACCTGAGCCATGCGAGCGCAGAACTCATCAGGACTCAATCTGGGATCTTTCAGGAAAAAACGCAGCATGTTTGTCTCCACACACTTCATCTCGACGGCGAACAGAGGAGAACCACTGCTGAGCAGCGCTGCAAGAGATAAAGAAGCACGTTATGTCAAAGCACCTGGGGCTCACTTATGGGTTTGAATTTTGGTAAACGTGCACTGCTCACCTTGAGCAAAGGTTTTGGCGTTGTGGTGATCCTCCTCCAGTCTTCCTGACATCTCCAGAAGAGCCACTTTTCCAGCTGCTGCTAGTATTCCAGACTGCCTCATTCCACCACCTAAGGCTTTACGGTACCGTACTGCCTGGGCTATGAAATCTTTGGGTCCAGCTAGCATAGTTCCCACCGGAGCACCCAAACTCTGTTCAACACAGCATGAATTTAACGGATTCCACATCTGATCCACTGTGTGTGTTCTTTCAGAGACCCACCTTGGAGAGGCACACGCTGACGGTGTGTGTGTGCTGCAGTATCGTGGACAGAGGAACTCTCTGGGCCACAGCGGCGTTCACCACCCTGGCTCCATCCATGTGGACCGACAGGCCATACCTGTCCGCTAAAGCTCGCACCTTGAAGGTCAAAACAAACCAAGTACAGATAAATAGTTAGGCTCCAGTTTCTGTCCTATAAATGCAAAAACTCATCTGTTTTCAGCCTTTGGAGCTGCTGATGCACCTCCTGCAGGAAGGTCAGAGGTAGCACGCGTCCTCCTTGTATGTTGTGTGTGTTTTCCACACATATGAGGCGCGAGCGGGGGTAATGGGGGTCAGGGTAATCATGGCGGATCTTGGATTCCAGCTCATTCAAGTCAAATGTCCCATCAGGCAGGGTTGTCACTGTGGTGGGGTGGACACCAGCTAACTGTCAACACAATCACACACAAAAATGCCTCACAGATGAGAAGGAAACGGGTGAAGATGTCCAGGTGTTGGACTTACAAATGCACTTCCTCCCTGCTCATAGATGTGTATGTGGGAGAGGTCGCCCACAATCATCTCGTCACCCCGCCCCCTGCAGTGCCCCATTACTGCATCATAAGCAAATGCGCGTTTGTTTTGACATCGTTACAGTCTGGAATGTGAGTAATGTCAATGTTTACCTGCGATGAGGTTACTCATGGTTCCTGATGGAACAAACAGCGCGGCCTCCATCCGGAACAGTTCAGCTGCAATTGTCTGTAACTCTGCAGAAATTGGACAAATTCTGCATCTAACGGATGCATTTTATATATCCTTTTTAAAAAAAATCATTTAGATTTGTCTAATTTTAGTGTGACATGTTGCTGACACAAATAATGCCTGTAATTTTTAACACTGTTTGGACAAAACTATATTCTCCAGAGTGCTAGCTGACAGGTCAGTGGAAACTCTGTTAACTTATTAGTTTAGCTATTAAAAACTACACAACCGACGTCACCAAAACTGCCGAGTGACAAAGCTTTTCTCCGGCTCTGGTTTTTAATGCTGACTCTTGAAAACCCTTCGGCTCTAATCGTCAAACCTCGGCTCTAACCGTTCACTGTCGGGTCTTCCTGCATCACATCGTCACCGACTTCTGCTAACGCCATGGCCTGGCGCATCGCCGGCGTCGGCTTGGTCACGGTGTCGCTCCGGAGGTCCACCACACGGATGCTGGCCGCTGCCCTCGGCCCGGGAATGCCGGGCGTCCCGGTGTTATGGTATTCCCGCACGCAGCTGCTCCCCTTCGCGATAAGTTTCCAAGGATTTCTGGAAGCGATGATGCCGCGACTCAGCAGGGTCACCAAAGCCCCCGCAACAACCATTTTAACTGGTGGAATGTTTACTGAACCTCAGACTTTATCTGCTAATCAATAACAATGAGTCACGTGGGGGGAAAGAGAGGTCCGTCAGCAAAAACCCGCCGTGGACACACTTCCGGTTTTGCGGTATTTTTGGACCGTCCGCTTGTTTCACCCCCTTTTGGCGTAAATGTGAAAACTTTTGTTCATTATTATTTAAAAAAACAACAAACAAACAAACAAACAAACAAAAAACAACGAAAACAAAAAAACAACACGAAACCAGATTGATTGTAACTTTTGCTTTCATATATTAATGCATATACATTTCGGGGGTTACGCTCTTAAATGCTACCAGAATAAAGAACAAATAATGCTGGATTTATTTTATGTTGCTCATACATACAAAATACATAAATTGCCAAAGAATGCTTTTTTCCCTTCTATTACACATGTTCTAGTCTTTGTTCAGAAAGCAGTGCTTTCAGGTTCATTGTTAATGATTTGTGATTTAACTTTTCCCAAAGTTAACAAAGTTGGAAATCATTTCATCAACTTCCTCCCGTGCTCATGCTTCCCTGATGTACTGCCTTCTTCCTACTGGTATACTGAGAAGCCACAAACTTCATTTTCTGGATGGCCAGTTGTGTGTCTTCAGAGGATATGCCATGGTGCCAGACAGCCCTGATTAAATGTCTAAAAAACGGTAACAGCAGAACTCGTATCCCCAGTCCCAGTGCCTCCTCCTCTCCCTCACCCACCACACCCATGCGTGCACAGAATTTGGCAGGATTTAAACTAGGATCCTTCAGGTGGAAACAAACAATGTTGCTCTGCACTGAATCCATGTTTACAGCAAACAGAGGAGGGTCGCAGCTGAGCAGACCTGGAAACCATGAGAAGAGAGGATCAAAAACATTATCAGCCATCTGCAGATCACTCATCAGTTTGGACATAAACTGGACAATAACAGATCTGCCCATAGTGTCTGTCAGTGTGCGTGGCAAGGACCCAATTGCAACACAATCTGTCCTGTTTAAGGTTCTTTATTAATCTAGCACTCAGCAAGCAACAGACTAATGGAAGACGAGAGACGCCGGTCGGGTTCTCTGGGGAGAAAGCAGGGCGGAGAGAGTCTTGACGGGCAGGGTCGGCGACGGGAAGACAGTCCTGGGATCCGTATTAGAAAACGGGGAGCGGGCAGGAGATCCGGGCGAGCAGGCAGAGAACGGAGATCAGGGACAGGTAGGGTCGGTAACGGGCGGGCAGGCAGGGAATAAACGCTGGAGAGTCTCGCATGACGCAGAGCACAATCTGGCACCGGACCGGTTACAACCGGGGGCTTATATTCCGGTGCAGCTGGGCGTAGCCCGGTTTGAATTGACGCGGGAAAATACCGGAGGGCCGGACAGCTGGTGAGGATTGGAGGACACCGGAGGCGCAACTGATCTGGGGGCGTGGCCGCGGCGAACCGGTGTGGAGGGGGGGAAGATGCCGGTGGCGGATAGGCAGTCATGACAGTGTCGGGATGAGGAGCTTCATTCGTCATGCGTGGACTTGTGGACACATTGATAAATATTGGAAGGCCATGGAGAATCAGCTGAAAGACCTCATGTGTCTTGTTTGGATATGCACATTCCAAGAGGCTCTTTTCTGGTTTCACTTTTTGTGCCAGATAGAAGATGAAGGTGGATGAACTTTACGCCAGGGTTTGTGGTTAGGATCCAAGTGGATGGATGGCAGGTAAAAACGCTTTAATCTCCAGATAGGGAAGCAGGCCATCTCAGGGGGCAGAAGGCAGACGACAGTACCAGCAGGTAGGATAGGCGGAACACAAGGTGCTGGAATGTGTGGCAGGAGCAGACAAGAACTGGAAAGTGAGTCATTCAACGTCCGGGTTTGAATGCTGGTGCTGAATAGTGGGCGTAGCGCCAGCGGAGAGAAGCAGGAAAACACCGGAGGGCGGCTGGCAGCAGAGGCAGGTGCAGATTGACGGAACAGGCAGGGCGCGGCCGATCCGGAGGCGTGGCGCAGGTGTGGAAGGCAGACCAGTGAATGTGACACTTGAGACGCCCACAGAAGTGGGTGGTAAACGGCAGGGATGTCAAACCGGTTCCACAAAGGGCCGTGTGGCTGCAGGTTCTGGTTCCACCCAAGCAACAGCACACCTGACTGAGGTCATTTAATCAGCTGATCCAGTCTTCAGACAGCCGAGGGGTCAAACTGTTGGAACCAAAACCCGCAGCCACACGGCCCTCTGTGGAACCGGTTTGACGTCCCTGGTACACGGTTATCTTTGATTCTGGTCCCATTCCCGAGAATGTGACACCGTCTATAGGAGGGCGCATCTTTTACATTCCTCTGTGATCTTTTGTTTGTGAGAATGACACGGCCCCATCGCGCTGTTCTTGTTGCTATGGTTACTGTTGTTGTTTAGGGCAGCACTGTTTGTTTATGTGTCTGTCTGCTGGTTTTGTGTGTATTTGGTTATTCTAACGATTGAAGAAGCAAAAATCCCAACTTATTAGGTCGTAAAGACATGGATGGAAGGTACTTCTTCCAAAATATTTTATAATATACTGTATATACTGTATGTTATCAGCCAGTTCTAGATTTGTGTTTTGGTAAACGTGCACTGCTCACCTTGAGCAAAGGTTTTGGCCTTGTGGTGATCCTCCTCCAGTCTTCCTGACATCTCCAGAAGAGCCACTTTTCCAGCTGCTGCTAGTATTCCAGACTGCTTCATAGACCCACCCAGAACCTTCCGGCACCGTACTGCCTGGGCTATGAAATCTTTGGGTCCAGCTAGCATAGTTCCCACCGGAGCCCCCAAACCCTGTTCAACACAGCAGGAATCTGACATATTCCACATCTGTGTGTGTGTTCTTTCAGAGACCCACCTTGGAGAGGGACACGCTGACGGTGTGTGTGTGCTGCAGTATCGTGGACAGAGGAACTCTCTGGGCCACAGCGGCGTTCATCACCCTGGCTCCATCCATGTGGACCGACAGGCCATATCTGTCCGCTAAAGCTCGCACCTTGAAGGTCAAAACAAACCAAGTACAGATAAATAGTTAGGCTCCAGTTTCTGTCCCATAAATGCAAAATTTTCAGCCTTTGGAGCTGCTGATGCACCTCCTGCAGGAAGGTCAGGGGTAGCACGCGTCCTCCTTGTATGTTGTGTGTGTTCTCCACACATATGAGGCGCGAGCGGGGGAAGTGGGGTTTGGGGTAACTGTGGCGGATCTTGGATTCCAGCTCATCCAGGTCAAATGTCCCATCAGGCAGGGTTGTTGCCATGACAGAGTGGACGCCAGCTATCTGCACCAACAAAAGCATCACAGATGAGCAGGAAACAGCTGGAGACGTCCAGGTGTTGGGCTCACCTGTGCGCTCCCTCCTTGCTCATAGATGTGTATGTGGGAGAGGTCGCCCACGATCATTTCCTCGCCTCGCTCCCTGCAGTGCACCATCACTGCATAATCAAATTTACACACATTCTAGTCTCTTCAGACTCAAACTTGAAAGTGTTTAGGAAACCTCACCTGCGATGAGGTTCCCCATAGTGGTAGTGGGAACAAACAGGGCCGCTTCCATTTGAAACTCGTCCGCAGCGATCATCTGTAACTCTTTAAAAAATCAGGTCGGCGCGTCAAAATTAAACTAGTAATAACAGAAGCAACACAACATATAAAAGTGTTTTTAAAAGAAACAACTCCAGAGGTTTGGAGGCTTTGTCCCTCAGCAGCTGCGCAGAAACAGCTTTGGTAATGTTTTGACAAAGTGCTTCACAAAGTCATCTATTTGGGGACTTGTCCACGTTGTGTTTGTCCAGCAGAAGTCAATTTATCTGGGACATTTAGGGGAAACGTTAAAGATGAGACTCAAGCGCACCTACCGCCCTCTTGTGGCCATATGCTGGTAGTGTAATTAATCACGTGCGGGTATGTCAACGTTGTTATTGCATAATAACGACTAAGAAACACCGTTACAAACAGTAATAACATGACCCTGAACAGTTGCATTTGGTAAAATCAATCAATTAATTAACTTCAGTCAAATTCTAAAATAAAATAAAAGCTTTTGTCTTTTCTGTCTCATCCATTTTTTTTTTAAATAGTTAAAAATTTGAAATAGGACTGTCTTAAACCATAGTTAAACGTGTTTTACTTAAAGTGTAAAATATTCTCCACCATTAACAACCGGGTCTTCTTTCAGGACGTCATCTCCGCATTCAGCCTCGGCCATCGCCCGTCGCATCGCGGGACCGGGCAGGGTCATCGCGTCGCTGCGGAGGTCCACCACCCGGGCGCTGCCCGGCCCTGTCCCGGCTCTCCCGGCGGGGTGCCTGGAAACCCAGGTGCTGCAGCTCCGACTGGAGCGGGTCCCCCCGGGAGCTGCAGCCGCTGCATCCCCTCTCCCGACGTCGTTTGGGACAAAACGTCTGAGGAAGTTCCAAACCCACCGAGACTTCCTCATCTTCTGCAGACCAAGTGTTTCCGCGAACTTTAAATGAAATGCTGCTGCAGGGAGTGGCGATGGAAAGGCATTACCCCCACTAGGTGTTGGCCCTGTTTGCTGCCTGCTTGTAGTTTCTGTCTTTCTGTTTGTTTGTCTGTCTGTTTGCTCATTTGTGTGTTTGTCTGCATGTTATCAATGTAAGACTGTTAAAGTTCTGAGCGGATTTGTAACCTCCAGGCTTGTGCTTTTATTTTCCTGTGTTTTTGGTTCTGTTTCCTATGTTACTGCTGCTTTTACCTTTCACCTTGCAGACCAGCTGGTGCACACCTGAAGCTAATGGACTTAGTTCCTTCTTTAAGGCAGAGGTTCCTCAGGCTCCCGTTGCCGGAACCTTTGCCTTCCAGGCCTCTGTGCAGGTGTGAATGACTCTCTTGTGTTTCTTTGGGTCCCCATTGTGGATTTTTTGCTTTTGGTTTGTAGCTCAACCTAGTTTGTCCTTTTATAACCGGACTCTTGCTGGTTCCTTAATTTATTTGGTCTGACAAAGAAAAATTCCGTGACACGCTGACGTCCTCTCACAGAGAATAAAGAAAAGAGGAAGCGTTGGAGCGTTTTTGCTGCCGTACATTTCCAGGGTTCCCCAAAGGAAGAACGTAGGGGTTCATGGGAAAACCCAAGTTCCACCTGAGGAAGCAGGTGCCCAACTGTCAGGTGATGGAATAAACAAAAGAACACATTTTGTGTAATTATGCAATCGTCTAAATGACTGAACTGACCTGTTTCCTAGCACAGCTATCGACTTTTACTTTGTTTCTCTGCTATTTTGGACACTAAAGGCTTTTACTGCAGCTGTGGGGACTCCTGCCTCTGTGGCTCCAGACTCTCTTCAGAACAGCGTTTCCATGAACTTCAGAATATGTTGGAAATGGGCCAGGAGACGAGGACTGGAGTCCTGTGATGCTCCAGATTCCAAAGGGTCTTTGATCCTTGATCTTCCGCTGATCAAAGCCCTTGATCATAAACCAATACATAACAATAACACCTGTATAGAATTCACTCCGCTGCAGGTGGAGGTCGCAGCTGCTTGGTGGGGGTCCAGCTGCTTGGTGGGGGTCCAGCTGCTTGGTGGGGGTCCAGCTCTCCCAAAAATTCAAAAGTCAGACGCTAGCACACACCTAAGGTAAATATGGCTGGCAGATGTATTTGCTCAGATAGAAGATCATATCAAGAGAGGAAGAGGAAGGGCGACGACTCTTGAGCAACCAGGCAAGAAGAGGCCGGGTGTGTGTGTGTGTGTGTGTGTGTGTGTGTGTGTGAAGAAACGCCACATTTACTGTGTTTTATAACGGAATGACGGGGCGAGATGACATGTGTGCCACAACAACTGATACAGCTGCTGCCCAACCAGCACACAGAGCAAAGAATGATAACAGACGGGGGGGGGGCGGCGTGCCTTGCTCACCGAGCCTGAGGCGGCAGAACCCCAGCAGGGACTGGTGTCGGACCCAGGACGAATGGAGAGACAGAGACGGGGAGGGATGGATGAAAGATGTGCTGAGTGAGAGAACCGGGACACAGTAGAGTTGCACGCTGTGGCCGTGCACGTGTGTGTGAGTGTGTGTGTGTGTGTGTGTGTCCTGACCCTCTCAGGTGCCTTCCAGCATTCCGGAATTCTGTTTGAAGAGAAAACACTGAATTACAGAAAAACGGGCGAAGCGAGAGAAGCGAAGGAGAGGCAGACGGATCGACTCCGTCTGGGCAGGAGCAAGGCAGCAACGCCTCCCCAACAACCCTGAGCCCAGCGAATACACCGATGTGTTCCCCGGCTCTTCCCTTTCGCCGACGCCCCCCCTCTCTTTTCTCTCCTCTTCCATCCCTTCTTCAGATTTGAACAGGTGCTGGTGGAGCAGCTTTCTCCTCCTTCCCTGCATCCGGCCTGTGCAGCTAAAGGTGGCGACATCAGCGTTTGAACAGGAGAACAACATTTGTTTCACATTAAAAACAACCCCCCCCCCCCACACACACACACACATATGTCCTCTGGGGGAAAACACTCACTCCGCTTATGCTGATCACTGTCTTAGTGTGTTCATGTCTGAGCAAGAGAAACGGAATTTATTACACCCCGGAGAGGCCACCAGGCCATCGCAGGACACACACACACACACA
>BJFM01003327.1:0-26209 GCA_016586285.1 Arothron firmamentum | reverse complement strand
TATATACATATATATAGGCCTATTGTGCAAAAGCAGCAGTCAGGCAGCATTTGTGGAACTTTTACAGTGGTTTTTGCATCCGTCTTGTTTGACGGAATCAGGCCAGAGGAGTGCCGTTCGAGAAAAACACACGAGACAAAGACTACAGGTCATTAGTTAACAAATTGCTCCAGTCTTCCCATGTACAAACACAGAGGCTGAGCCAGAAAGGTCCTCGATAATGTTCGAGGTTCACTGCATCTGCAGGACATCACATGATAGAGAGGTAATGGTGCAGTGCTGCAACTGCAGTACTTGGTACCACCCCAATTGTGTATCTGTCCCACAGATGGCTTTGGACATGACTGCCGAAGAATGGAACTGTGAAAGCTGCACAAATTGAGTAGAATAGCATTACAACACTAAATTCAACATGTTGATGGTAGGCTGTCACAAACATATGTACTTATAATAACAATAAATATTCTGTTCAATATCATTTTTGTGTGTGAGTGGGAGCTGTTATCTCTATCCTATTGTGTGTGATTTTGCGATGTGATTGTGAGGAAGTGGTAAAGTGAATAACCTTGAAAGTCTCCAGAGTGTTAGAGGAGGGTGTGTAGAACAAGCCAGTACTGGAATGTTAAAAATAATTTATTTAGATTTTATATGAATATTTTGATTTGATGTAGTGATGGTTGATTGGACATACAGTATATTGTGTGTGACTTTATGCCCCTAGTAGGGCCACCCTTGGCAAACAGGTCCAAGGTGAGGGACCAGACAAAGCGTAGCCCAAAAAGACTTCTTACGATGAAGAAAATAAATGGTCTCGAGTTTCCATCGCCTGGACGTGGGTCACCGGGGCCCCCTCCTGGTGCCAAGCCTGTGGCACGATGGTGAGCACCTGGTGACCAGACTCCATGGGGTGCTACAGTAAATAACCTTGAAATTCTCCAGAGTGTTTGAGGAGGGTGTGTAGAAGAGGCCCATCTTAATTTGACATACTTGCCATTTTTTGTGTATTGTTAATGATTTTGTGATGTGATTATGAGGAAATGGTACAGTGAATAACCTCGAAAGCCTCCAACCTTGTAATGGGGGATGTGTTTAAGAAGAAGTGGAATGGATGGATGGATGGAATTTATAAAAAAAAATGATGTCTTTTGTTACATTTTTTTCTTTGTCTGCCACTTCCAGTGCGGTGCATACATTTTACTGTACCATGCAATGTAGATGAGCACAGTACTTTCAAACTGTAGACAGCATGACTGTCTTTTCAAAATGCAGGTGGCGTGCCCACAGTGCATGTAGAACGGGTTATCATTGGTGATGTGTACTCCTGCTTACAAACCTTCAGCAAGCACTGCTTCAAAAAGGCACGTCTGCAAAAGACTTTGAAGCTCAGGCGATTTCTTCAGCCACAAAAAAGCTATCTTTCACTGCTGCAGTATTTTCGTTGTGCCGTTTTTGTTTTTCTGACAGGCTAACTTTGCATGTTCAGTGTCAAATGCCGACGTAAATTGTACTCCTTGTTAACCGACACTGTCATATAACACAAAAGACCTACCGGTTTTTGTCCTTGGAACCTTCCCATCTTTCCTGAAACAACCGTCCATCCATCATGGACTGCTTGGCAGACCTACCGTGGAAGTATGCAGGTGGTTCGTGGTGCGCTACACGGCGTTCGCAACGCGTTGTGTGGAAAGACAAGGTACATCCGGGGCACCTACATTTGCTATACTTGTTCAGCCCCGGTATAAACAGTTTGGTTGCTTAACATAATTGCTATTGTGACATCCAGACACATTTAGAAAAGCTTTTTTTCCCCAATTTTTTAATTTCCAATTTTCCAATTGAAAAATCATGTCGCCGGCCAGATAAAAACCCGTTTGCGTGTTTGACACCTCTGACTTAAACCATTTATTAACTTAAAAAGGCTAAATTCTGATAATTGTATATATGAGTTTATTATACTTGAAGACATTCATTTTGTTAATTTTCTAGAATTTTATTTTATTTTTTTTAAATCCTAAAACTGACTTGACACCCAAAACATGATGTGATTCTGAGATACAGATGAAAGAACTGGATGCAGCTATAAAGTAAATGTTTTATTTTTTTTAAATCCTTAAACTGACTTGACACCCAAAACATGATGTGATTCTGAGATACAGATGAAAGAACTGGATGCAGCTATAAAGTAAATGTCAGCTGTAAAATCATGTGGTCAAGATAGTTTGACTTCCAATTTCTATATGTCTTTCTGTGAAGATTTAAATAAACTACTTTGTGGGAACTGCCAAAATCAGGTGATTCAGCCGATTTCTCGGTAAACAGCGTGAGCTGTCATACGTTTATTTACACCGCCTAAATACACATTATACTTCCGCATTCCAGTGAATCAGTGAATCAACGTCACCACCGAGATCACTGTGCTTCAAATGACCTGTGCACCTCACCAACAACCACAATACCAAAAGGTGAATTATGTGATGTGATTGCCCTATGCAGTGGTGGTTGGTGGTTCCTGTTGTTCTTCTTCTGGCAGGGTACTGTGGGTTCTTCTTTTTGTTGCAGCGTCTACAGCTCCATCTTCCTGAGGGTGGTGGAATTGGGCGGGCATGGAGACATGGGTGGCGCTTTCCCATTGGCTTGCACTGGCAGGAGGGGCTTAAAAGCTGCACTGGACTTCCTGCTCCCTCTCTCCCTGGGGCTGCAGCCGAGGCCTGCCACATGGCATCTCCATTTTGTGTTTTTTGGTTCTTTAGAATAAAATATACATCTTCAAAACTGCCAGCTACTTTGTGGACTCCCCCCTTTACTTTCTACGTTACGATCTTCAAGAGCCGATCATAACAGTGATATTAAAACCTGCTATACACGCCCCCTCCAGAATTCACCAAATCAAAAACAACACAGATCAATGACCCAGAGGTGGATGTATAAGCCAGCCAAAACGAGTCCTCCGAACAGGGGCCCTAGCAGGGAATGGTTCCGCAGGAAGAGGAGGGACCAGGGGTGCCTTTTCCGGGGCGTTGGGCCTGGCAGGAGGACGACCTCGCCGAGGAGGATGCGCAAGCTCCACAGGCTTATCTATGTCCAGGTGGGCGGGCATAAGGCAGTCGACGAAGATGTGCTCTGCCCTGCCCCCAAAGTCAACAACAAAGTATTTCTCCCCAGGCTCCAAAACGCGAAAAAGGCCATCATAAGGACGCTGCAGTGGCCCCCAATATGCATCATGATGCACAAAGACGTAATCTGCTGCCTGCAGACTCAGATTTCAGGAGTGAGGAAGTCCATGCCGGGAAGTGGGAACAGGCGCAAAGAGCTTTGCCTTTTCACTAAATTCGGCCCTTTGATGGAAGGCAGAACAAAGGACGGTGGGGTCAGGAATGAAGTCCCCTGGCACTCGTAATGTTTGGCCGTAGACCATCTCTGTCGACGAAGCTTGAAGATCTTCCTTAGGCGCAGTCCGGAGGCCAAGCATGACCCAAGGCAGTAAGTTCACCCAGCCATTGTCTTTGAGGCTAGCCCAATGGAAACGCTTGCACAAGCGGTTGGCTTGAGAGTGGAAAGAGGCGGTTCAGTGCAGTCTGACCCCTAAACTTTGAGCAATGGCACTCCACAGGTAGGAGGTGAACTGCAAGCCCCTGTCTGAAGAGATGTCAGATGGAGTGCCAAATCGGGCCACCCATGTGCCGATGAATGCTTGTGCCATCTCTGCTGTTGTAGCTCAGCGGCACAACTTCTGGCCAGCAGGTGGTCCTGTCCACCATGGTAAAGAGGTAAGAGAAACCCAGAGAGGGAGGGAGGGGACCAACAAAATCCACGTTTACATGGTGGAATCTCCGCTCTGGCACGGGAAAATGCATTAAAGGTGCCTTGATCTGATGATGCACCTTGGAAATCTGACATACAATACAGATGTCTGCCCAGGTCCGAACATCCTTCTTCAGTCCATGCCAGACGAACTTCGATGCCATGAGCCTCTGAGACGGCTTCCTACCCGGATGGGACAGGTCGTGCACCATGTCGAACATGCGCCGTCTCCAGGCCACAGGAAAGAGGCCTGACAAGCAGGTAAACAAGACAGATAACAAAAAGAGGTCTGACAAGCAGGTAACGAGTTTCTCAAAAGGAAAGGAAACCAACAATACTTGAGTGTATATACAATGAGTGAATAATACCCAGACAGTGCTCAAGTATATACAGTGAATAAAGGACAACCTACCACCACAAGGAATACTAGGAAACAATATCAACACAACAAATCAACGAACACAAACTACCGAATACTGCCAAAGACAAAGCTTGTTATATGCAAAAACGCCAAAAACCAAATGCTGCTGCCAAATCGAGTTCTAAATCTGCCAGGCTCTGCCTTGGGAACCAATCCACCGGCGGCACGTCAGAGGAGGCAGGGCTGGCAAAGCTGCTGAGGCCGAGACAAACACCTTCTCAGGCACAAAAGGCAAGGACAAACAACACAAGACAGAGACAGCAGAAAACAGATACACAAAACAGAGACGGCAGAACACAGATACAGCCAGGGCCATAACAGTGGGCAAACATGGCCACGTTGGCCAAGGCCGCCTTGGCAGCAATGAAAGCGGCATCACTCTCCGCAGACCAGTCCAACACGTACGCTGGCTTTCTGCCTCTCAAAATATTGTAGAGAGGGTGCATGATTCCTGCTGCTCCCGGAAGGAAATGGTGGTAAAAGTTTATCATGCCCACAAACTCCTGCATGGACCGTATGGAAACTGGCCATGGAAATTCCAACACAGCTTGCACCTTGGACGGGAGGGGCTTTTGTGAGGCGATGCCCTAAAAAGTCAATGGAAGTCACACCGAACTGGCACTTGGTGGGGTTGATGATCGGTCTGTGCTGGCTGAGACGCTGAAACAGTGTCCAGAGGTGGGTCAGATGCTCATTCACGGAGGTGCTCACCACCAAGATGCCATTGGGTATATCGGACAGGTGCACGGGAACCTGATGGTACCTGATGGTACCTTTTCAAAGGTCCACCTTTGAAAAAATGACCTTGCCTGCCAGGTGCGTTGAAAAATCCTGAATGTGCGGCACCGGATACCCGTCTGCTGTTGTAGCGTCGTTCAGTCAGTGGTAATTACCACAGGGACGCCATCCCCTGTCCCGCTGGGGACCATATGGAGGGGAGATGACCAGGGACTACTAGAGCGGCGGATAATCCCAAGGCGCTCCATCTTGGAGGATCTTAGATCCTCCTTGGCAATGACAACTTTATCTGGTACGAGCCTCTTTGCACGCGCATGAGTCGGAGGGCCTGTAGTGGTAATGTAGTGCTCCACACCATGCTTACTGATTGCAGAAGAGAAGGTGGGCCGTGTGAGTCCTGGAAACCCTGCAAGCAGATGATGAAACACGTCATGGTGAATAAAACAAACATTCACATGGTGAATGATGAAACAGGCATTGTGGACAGGCCAACAGTGCCCACATGACCCAGAGCACAATTTAAAGAACAAAAGGTAGTGGTAATCAACCAACAGTTCCTCATGTCCACCAGGAGACTGTAGGCACACAAAAAATCTGCCCTCAAAATGGGAAAAGCCACCTTTGCAAAAATAAAGTCCCACTGAAAAAGCTGACCACAAAAGCATAGTTCAGTTGCACGTGTGCCAAAAGTGTGAATGGGGCTACCATTGGCAACCTCTAGTGGAGGACCGTGGGTTAAAAAACGCCACCTGGAAATAGAATCTTGAATAAACAGCAGCCTCCCGTTGTAGCCAGCGCTCATGGCCGCTAACGAGTGCCGGCCCTGGCGTTTCCCTCCTCAGTGTAATTGCAAGGCGGCCGGCAGCGCCTAGCCTGTAGTTGGCATGATAGAAGCACATACCTTGCTCCTGGTGCCGGCGAGGTGGCAACACTGCTGCACTGAACTCTGTTGGTGTCCTGAGCAGGGAGCGCAGCAGGAGCTGCGTCGATCAGATTTAAACCAGGCGCCACAGCGGAGTAGCTGGAGAAGCCACGGTGTTGACCAGCCAGGAAAAAAACAATCTGCCTTCTCCGCCAGTGCACAGCAATCCATGATGGCGGTGTTGGCTAAAGCGGCTCGTACTTGCGCCAGTAACTGCCTCAGGAACTTGCGCCAGTAACTGCCTCAGGAACAGGTGACGAAAAAGGAAATCAGGCTTGTGCTCTCCCATAAGAGCCAGCATCCTGTCCATAAACTTCATGGGCTTGATGTCTCCCAGCCCTTGCATTTAAAAGAGACGGCTTGCTCGGCATCATGAAGTTTGAAAGTTTTTAATAAGTGTGCTTTCAGCATCTCATACTTATTCACTGCGGGCAGGTTTGTTAAAATCGCGACCACCCGTGTTGCCGTCGTACTGCTGAGTGCTGATACCACGTAATAGTACCTGGTAGAATCCGCAGTAATGTCCCGGAGGGCGAACTGCACTTCTGCCTGGGCAAACCAAGCCGAGGCAGACGATTCCCAAAACTCGGGAAGTTTCAGAGCAACTGCGTTCATCATGTTGAATGAAATGGAGGGTCAGGAAAACGTCTGGTAATGAAACGCCGGGGTCACCAGTGTGGGAACTGCCAAAATCAGGCAATTCAGCCGGTTTCTCGGTGAAAAGTGTGAGTTGTCGTACGTTTATTTACACCGTTTAAATACACATTATACTTCCGCATTCCAGTGAATCAATGTCACCACCAAGATCACAGTGCTAAAAGTGACAGTGCGCACCTCACCCACAATATAAAAAGGTGAATTATGTGATATTACAACCCGCTATAACTTACTATTAAATGAAAATGAAGGAGCGCATTGAAAAGAACCATCTATTGTTGACTAGGACACAAGGAGTCATGACACTATAACACAAACTTTGTTAAGGATAAAAGACACACTGAAAACCTGAGACTTTGTTAAATATTAACGACAGACTGTTCACTCTTATTTTTGACAATTGATTAATAACAGAGATAAGACAGATATTAAGGAAGTTTATTAGAGATAGGTCCATACATCATAATCTTAGGTTAGGTCTTAATTTAGTAGACTATAATCATTTAGGGATGAAGGCTTTATTTTATTTTTACATTTTTATAAAGCCTGTTGGACCCTAAATTAATGAAATGCTTTCTTTTATCTAGTTTGTTATAACTTAGAGTTGGCATCACACAGGTGGTGTTAGGTGGTGATTTGAAAGGTTCACTAAAAGAAATTCTTCATTCTTGATGCTAGTAGTTTGAGTCAGCGGAGTAGAGGCCATGACTGTGTGTTGCAATGCCTTCACAGTGGCATAAGGATGTTGGGAAAACCACCACAGGCAGTTTGTGTGAAACAACTTTACACAGAAAAAAAAAACATATGAAACTGAAAATGTTAGAGGAGAACTGTCAACTGTCAGACCTTAAAATTTCTGTTTCAAACGTTTTTGATTTAAATTTATTTATTTTTTTTTTCAAAAGATGAAAATAATAAAATGGCCCTGATTTGACACCATGTAAAATGTGTTGAAAAATGTCAGAATTTATCATTTATAGAGAGCTTTGCATTCTTCGACATGGAATTATTAGTGTAAAAATGCATTGTGTTTGTTTAAACATTATGCACTGATCAGCAAATCCTACTGATGTTTCTATGTACAATATGTGTGAATATGGAACCTTATCATTAACATCAACATTACTGTTATTGCTGGTATGATGTGTATTATTCAAGAAAAAAGAGCGCTGATGTCAGAATCAGGACAGAGCTGAAAAAAGTGAATCACTGCATCTCTAAAAGTTTAGTTTGACAGTGAAAGAGAGAGAGGGGAGGTTGTAGTTCTTCATCTCCTGCTGTGGTACTGTGAGTGGTCCTGCTCTCTGGCTGAATGTATGAGTTAAAACAGCTCATTTTCTTCTTCTCGTCAATTTTTCGTATGTTAGATGTACATTGGTCATATATTAATTAGCTAAGCAATAATTACATTGTTGCTCAGCAATGTCATTTTCCACTTGTTGGCGGCGTTTCTAAGTCTTAGCTCAATGGAAGAACTCAGAAGCCACCTGCCTTCAAGTTCATGTCAAAAAGTGATGCAGAGTACCAGAAGTTGTCTTTTCTCAAAAATGTCACCCAGAATTTGTTGGAGAAAAATACATCCAAATAGAATCAGAAGAATAAAAAGTACAAGGCAAAACGTAGTGGCGAATCTGAATTTAAAAAATCAGTCGACTTGAGCAGAGTTCACCATCGCTCCGCCTTCGCCTTTCAGAGGAGCCCCCAAAATGCTCAGCCGGAACAGTTCGGATGGCAGAGTGCGCTGTTAGGGATCGGCACTGGATGAGCTCTGGGGAGGTGGTACTCTGCTCCTTGGCCCCTAGAGGACGCAGACAACAAAGAGCAGAGCCTGCCAGGGCCCACACCCATGCCGCATCACTAATCAGTCCTCGGATTGTTATCTCTCACTGCCCTTGTGTAGAGTCAATCTAGGCCTTTGGACTTTGTCAGCATTGTAGCTGTTTTGGTTTTTGGAGTTAGCTCTTTAGCCATTTTTCCTCGCCCTAACCCTGCTTTTTTGTTCTCTTTTTGAGGTCCTTTACGACGGACGTGAGTTCGAGATTGCCAGCCAGCCGTGGAGTGTTGCGGCCAGGCTCGACTTTAGTTGCTTTCCCTCCGTTGGAGTCGTTTTGTGTTTCTGTCGTTTTCCTCCATTAGGGAGCATTTTTGGTTTCTTAGTTTTCCTCCGTTTGGAGCACTTTGTGTTTTTGTAGTTTTCTCCATTTGGAGCACCCTTAGTTATCGTTAATGTTCCTCCTCGTGAGCATCCTTGTTTCTACTTATTTTAGAACCTGCTTACATTAAAAGAACCTGTTTTGACACTGCTCGCCTGTGGGCTGTGTCTGAGTCCTCCTCAACCGTTCCTAACAGTGCGCCATCCAAACTTGGGATGGCGCACTGCTCTCTCTGGCTGCCGACAGCCTGCTTTTTGTACTCTTGAGAGACTCACCGCAGAGCAAATCTCAGAGTCAGGTTCGCTCTATCCTGTCCCGAAACAAACAGAGTCTGTTGTCCCATCCCTCAAGGACATGGAGCACTGAGGCTCCAGATAACGTATGACTCAAGAGGTCAAGCTGACCTGTACAGAGAACAGAGGCCTAACAGATCTGTACACCATGCACTGTTGTTCAAACTTTGTGTAAACTGTCAGCTCTTTCAGGTTATGTTTAACGTACATAATGGACACCTTATTGTTAAGAGCTCAGCAGAAGTTGTTACTGCGCGGCATGACTCCGCAAGCTTTCAGCTGTTGATGTACCATATCCCCTGTTCTAATTAAATGTTGCTTGCTATTGCAAATAAAATTCTAATAATTTGACAATATTTGAAATATTAAAACAATTTTAAATATTCCTTTGTAACCAAAAATTGAATCTTATTTTTTAAAAATAAGGTTCTATCATCTGCTAATTGTGTAATTATTAAAGGGCTTCCTATATCATTTAATAATGTATGTTTTTCATTATCCTTAATATACAGAGCTAACAGCTCTGTGGCCACAATAAACAGACGATATTAGTGATTTTTTTATTTATTTTATTGACCAAATCCAAAATAAAGTAGTGATCGTAAAATTAATTGTACTTCAAGCTTGTCAAAACTAGAAATCCTGAAAGAGCATTACTCCACCATCCTTTACCAGGTGTCCATCATCTAGGAAATCTAAAATAAGCCGACTATTGTTGTGTAATAATCGATTTTGTAGAAAGCCAGATTGCGTTTCGCTAATAATTTCATTCAAGCCAATCTTAAGTCTACTAGCTAATGCACCGGTAAAGAGCTTCTTGTTCACATTAACAAGTGTAATTGGTCTGAATTTATCAATAATTATTTTGTCCTTGTTTGGTTTTGGTGTTCGTATAACCATAACTGACTTTACCATCATTAGAGGTGTGTTGCTATTTACACATTTATTTTCAATCTTCAAACTTTCAGTTCTCTAATATCAGCCCAGGAAACTAAAAAAAGTTGGTCGTTCGTACATTCTGGCCTTGTGATTTCCCTAAAGCCATTTTCTTTACAGCTGTTTCAATCTCTCTGATTTTTAAATCTGAGTCACATATTATTTTGAAAGCTAAGTCAATTTTGGGAATAAATGGTTGTACTTTACGAAAGAAGAATAGAAATTTTGGTAGAATCTAAATATTCAATCTCCTATTTCTTTTTGATTGGTCACAATTGTATTACTGTATTTACATTTAGAATGGTGATGGCATTTCTCCCTTGTCTAATTTTCTCCAATCTGCTAAAATAAGAAATGTTTTCTCACCGACTTCCATCTATTTTGCTCTGGATTGTATATATGCACTTTAATTTTGATTTTAGTCAAATCAGTCCTTCTTTGTTTGTATCGGACAACAGCCATTTTCCAACACTCTTTTATAGCAGAGCTGCTGTTTAGCACCTTGCCCAGTGGTTGGTGTCCTCCATCTTGACTGATCAAAGGTCTGATCAGCTTCACCTAGAGAATGTCCAGCAGCTGTAAAGGCCCTGCCCACTCTGGCCTGGAGAACCACATGAAGGAATTGTGACATGAGGCTGCTCTTCCTGGACTTCACTGCTGCATAAGCATGCAGCTGTTTTGGAAATATTCTCTTTTATATTCCATTACTGATGTAGTGTTTGGTTTTACAATTGTTTCATATTTTTTTAAACAACTTAGTAACAGTGTTTATTGCTCTGTGCTGCTGGTCTCACAGAACTATTTTTATGTGCAGACATGTTTATGACAGTGATATCAAATATCCATGGACATTGAACCCTCCCAGCAGGCTTTTATAGCAGTAAATGGTTCCATAAAACTGTTGATTAACTGGCAGCTGTAAACCTGAAAATGAAAGCATTCAGGTCAGATTCAGCAGGAAGACTGGAGACAGACAGAAGGTCAGTGGAAAAGAAGGATTTTAGAAGAAAAAGAAATCTTCAATCAAGCTGGTGTTAATATTTGAAGACAATGTTGTTTCAGAAAAATGGTCTATTGAATTAGATTTTAATATATTTCAGCAGTATGGAGGAGGAGGACAGAGCAGAGTCTCCAGTGATCAGCTGTGCGTCCAAACCTGAACCTGTCAATTTAAGAGATGATTCTAGACCTTCAAAACCAAAGTAAGAAAATTGAGAATGATTTTGTATTTGAATATGAGAGCATGCTGATTACATGACCATCAAGAGGTCATGAGTTTACATCTGAAGATATTTTATTCTACAATGTGAAATATTACTGCAGTTGTTTATCAGCACCGTCTTAACCTATATGTTTCTCAAATTGAATTATTGATGAAGAAATTATACATCGAAGAAAAATATCAACACAGCACTTTTGTTTTTGCTTATATTTTTAATTAGGTGAACTCAAAGATGTACAAGGTTTTTTTTTGTTTTTTTAATGTACTCAAGTGGCATATTTCAAATCCAAAATTATGTTCAACAGTCTGCCTAAATCTATGTTGGTGAGCACTTTTCCTTTGCTAAGATCATCCCTCCACCTCTCAGGTTTGGCCTATCAAGATGCTGATTAGATAGCAGGATTGTTGCACAGGTGCCTCAGGCTGCCACAATAAAAGGCCTCTTTTAAATGGATCAGAAAACCTGTCAGTGTTTGGTGTGACCACCATTTTTTTCATGCTGTGCAACACATCCCTTCCACTAGAGTTGATCAGATTGTTGATTGTGGCCATTGAAGTCATTGAAGAGGATATTAGCAGAATCTCTCTCTGCAGTCTGTTGGTTACTGGGCTGGTATTCAGAGGGTTATTGGTTCTTGGTACCTAACCACCAAATTATAAATTAGGGCCCTGTGATGAGTTGCTGACTCATCACAGGGGTGCAACCGTCCTTTACTCTTACAGTGTGTAGCTGAGATTGTAATGTACCTGAGGCTCAAGCACCCCCTCCCTGTGACCCAGCAAGAGAAGAAGTGGTCCAGAGAAAAACAAAGTGCCCTTAATGTACATAGAAAAGATCAGCTGATAAAAAAAATGGGAGGAAAAAAACAATTTTGTTAAGGGTAGATTATATGCAGTCATATATTTACATGTTGATTGTAGATTGTGGTGATTTCAAAAGTTAAAAGAAAATAAGAAACATGTTCATCAGACTGAAAGGTGAAATCAGACAAAAAAGCCAAAATAATATTGCCTTGATAATATTTCCCCAAATAATAATCTATAAATCAATGAAGAAAGAAATAAATGTTTCCCAGTGACAGGAAGGAGCCCGTCCTGCCATACTGGGACCAGTCTGCTCCACCAGGAGAGTCCTCTTGTCAACACTCTGACAGACTGCAGACAGATGCTGAAATGAAGACTGGACAAAGTAAAATTGGTGAATGGCAAATTCAACATTCAACATGATGTCATTTAAAACAGTTGTAAATCATTTTCTGTGTAAATCATTTGCTGTGTTTTTCTCTGGTTTTAGTTAGTGAACTGCAGGACGTTTTAGAAGGACATAAGATTAGTCTAAAGAGCAGATGTGAACGTGTGACTGAAGGAACTAATGAAGCGGGAAGTGGAACCCTGCTGAAACAGATTAACACTGAGCTCTACATCACTGGACAAAGTGAGGAGGTCAACACACAACATGAGGTCAGACAACTGAAGATAACCCCCAAGAAGAGCCTCCATGACACTCCAATCAAGTGCCACGACATCTTCAAAGCCTTCTCTAAGCAAGAGAAGAACATCAGAGTGGTTCTTACAAACGGTGTCGCTGGTGTTGGAAAAACCTTCTCAGTGCAGAAGTTCAGTCTGGACTGGGCTGAGGGTTTGGAAAACCAGGACATCAGTCTGGTGCTTCCGCTCTCATTCAGGGAGCTGAACTTGATTAAAGATGAGCAGTTCAGTCTTCTCACACTGCTTCATGTTTTCCATCCAACATTACAGAAGATCAGAGCAGAGGATCTGACTGTCTGTAAACTTCTGCTCATCTTTGATGGCCTGGATGAAAGCAGGCTTTCACTGGATTTCAGCAACAACCAGGTCATCTATGATGTGACACAGGTGTCATCAGTCAACATGCTGCTGGTGAACCTCATCCAAGGGAACTTGCTTCCCTCAGCTCTCATCTGGATAACCTCCAGACCTGCAGCAGCCAATCAGATTCCTCCATTGTGTGTTGACAGGATCACAGAATTACAAGGCTTCACTGACTCCCAGAAGGAGGAGTACTTCACGAGGAGGTTCTGTGATGAAAATCTGTCCAAGAGAATCATGTCACACATCCAGGCCTCCAGGTGCCTCCACATCATGTGTCAGATCCCGGTTGTCTGCTGGATCACTTCTACACTTCTGGAGGACATGTTGACTACAGGCCAGAGAGGAGAGCTGCCCACAACCCTGACTGACCTGTACTCACACTTCCTGATGGTCCAGACAAAGAGGCAGAAGTATGAAGGACACCAAAGACAAGAGGAACTGACTGAGGCTGACAAAGAAGTCCTGCTGAAGCTGGGCCAGCTGGCGTTTGAACATCTGGAGAATGGAAACATCATGTTCTACCCAGAAGACCTGGAGCGATGTGGACTGGATGTCTCAGAGGTGTCAGTCTACTCAGGAGTTTGTACCGAGATCTTTAGAAGAGAGAATGTGACCTTCCAGAAACCAGTCTACTGCTTTGTTCATCTGAGCATTCAGGAGTTTCTGGCTGCAGTTTACATGTTCCACCATTACACCAAGAAGAACACAGAGGTTATTGAGTCTTTCCTCAAATACTCACAGAAACACCATCCTCCTATAGATGACTTTCTTAAAAGCGTCATGATGAAATTTCTTCAAATCAAAAATGGCCACCTGGACCTGTTTGTTCGCTTCCTTCATGGTCTCTCTCTGGAGTCCAATCAGAGAATCTTGAGAGGACTGATAAATCAGACAGTTAACCCTCCAGAAACCATCCAGATGGTCATCAACAACCTGAATGAGATGAACAGTGATGAAATCTCTCCAGATAGAAGCTTCAGCATCTTCCACTGTCTGATGGAGATGAAGGATCATTCAGTCCATCAGGAGATCCAACAGTTCTTGAAGTCAAAGAAAAAATCAGAGAAAAAACTGTCAGAAGTCCACTGTTCTGCTTTGGCCTACCTACTGCAGATGTCAGAGGAGGTTCTGGATGACCTGAACCTACTGAAGTACAACATATCAGAGGAGGGACGGCGTAGACTGATTCCAGCTGTGAGGAACTGCAGGAAGGCTGAGTAAGTCCAGATGTGATTAAGATGTGGAGCATCAATCTTTAATATCACAGGTTATATTAATCTAGTAATAAAACCACTGGTAAACAATCAGGGTTCTGTTTCCAGTTATAACATGTGTATCAGTGTTATATGTATATAGTTATAGATCACTAAAGAAAATAATTTTCTCTAAATATTTTGTCATGATGGAGCTCAGATACAATTCCAGAAGAAAACTGTGACATTGACTCAGCGTTCTGTCCCAGCAGTGGTTGTCAGGACAATAATGTTTTAATTCCAGGCAGACATGGTTACATGTCATAATAATGGTTATCCTGTTCTCTGGAGTCAGAGTGGCGACACCCAACACGTGTTGTGATCCTGTGAGTGGAACCACCGATCGGTCCACTGCAATTCTCTTTCAGCAGCATTTAGATGCCCCTGTTGAACTAAGAACAGGTGAAGCTGCTGCTGTCTCAGTTCCTCTGACAGTGGCCCCTTCTCCCCACAATTCCCACGGCACCCCCATGGTTCACATGCAAACTGGGACAAGATGATGTCACTCACCAAGAAAGTCAGGGAGATAGCGTTCAGGGCTGTTTCTCCAGGACTGGGCTGGTTACACTTTATGATTTAAGACAGCCAAATTACAAGAGTTCATCACACTTTAGAGATCAAGAAAAAGAGATCAAAACGGTTCATAACCCTCACCAGAAATGGAATTACCAACAACCATAGCTGTGTGAAAAATATCGATCGATATAAATATGTACAGATATATAAGTGTATAAATATAAAGTTATGTTTAGATTTCAGTAACATTAATATTTTACTTAAAGCTGAAGATTTTGATTTCATTGATTGATGGAAGTTACACATAAACATTTATATTTAAGTGTTTAAGTGAATCATGGAACAGAATCATTTTCTTGATATTCACAGATTTAGTTTCAGCAGACTGTCAGAGACTCACTGTGAAGTTGTTGCCTCAGCTCTAAAGTCCAACCCCTCCCATCTGACACATCTGGACCTGAGTTGGAACGACCTGCAGAATTCAGAAATGAAGCTGCTCTGTTCTGGACTGGCGAGTCCACACTGTAAACTGGAGACTCTCAGGTCAGTTCATGGATTTTAATGTTTGACCATTTTTCATTAAGTTTATGTAATATATGCTGCTGACTGTCCTCAGACATCCAGGTCAAAGACAACTCTCAGCTTTGAAATATTCAACTGATTTTCTTTAGTTTCTTATAGATGTCTCAGCTCTCATCCAAGAAGCTTCTTCAGTTTATTACGTTGTAGGTTCAATTTAGTGTTAATATTTTGTGTGTTACCAGATGGTTCAGCCCCTTTAAGAAGGTAGCAAATGTGATGTAGCCGGTTGTTGTTATGGTTCCCCCGGTGACGGTACAAGGTGTGCGTGAGTCTCCTGCTGAAACTTGTAGCCTTGCAGCAGACTTAGCCGTCCATGATACATCTTTTTCCAGAAAAGGGTCCTTGATATTGCCTGAACAGTTGTGGAGAGCTTGGAGAGAAATAAAGTGCTGCCTTGCAGGCTAAAGAATCCCTCAGTCTCCACCCTTTGTGTGTTTTTATCTACGGGTAGTCAAAACATGACAGTGTACAGCAGGAGAAAGCCAGAGCATGAAGAGAAAGATGTTTTTTTTTCAATAACTTTTCTTTAACTTTTCATTTAATAAATGCATTTTTTTTTTCCCTGTATGTGTGTGGATTTAGCCGGGCCTCTTGTCACTGAAAGCTTGCCAAGCTAGAGCATTCAGTTTTCCTGTACCACAGTTAGGGACCAAAGGCAGGAAAAAAGCTAACACATGTGACCAAGGCAAGCATCTGGACATGTGTCTAGAGTGAGTCATAGATAGATGTGACTTAGAGAATTTGGTCATTTTCCAAATAAAACATCGTTCAGAATCAGGTAATAAAGAAATTATGTAAGTTATGTATTCTTTCTGTGCGGCCCCTTAACAATTGACCCACAGACCAGTACCAGTCCGTGGCCCAAAGGTTGGGAACCACTGAGCTAGCTAACCAGAGTTCTGTCTGGGTTAAGCAGTTTAAACTTCTTTCTGAATTTAAATTCTTTGAACTTTTTAATTTTAATTATTTCTCATAGGGTTATTTTCAACCACTACAAATATCAAACCTGTGAACTTGAATATAAATGTTTTACCATAATTCGTTTCTTCACAGAGGTCGACTTTCACCAGAGAGCTTTATTGATGTAAACCTCATGAAAAAAGATTTACACATATCCTGAATGTCTGCTGCTGCAGGTACTTAAAGATGTTCCTGAGCTCCCACTAGTGGACCAGTCTTGTGAAGAAGATCAAACAAACAAAAACAAACACGTGTAGAAAATAGTCCAGATTAGCAACAGCTCCAGTATAAAATGTATTGTGCCACGCTTATGCGCAGTCAACATATTTGGTGTCTAATTGCGAAATGTATTAAATGTTGGCTTTGGCTATAAAAAGTATTTCGCGCGAAGCTCAGATCTTGTAAGAATTTCCGAAATTAACAGATGGCATTCTCAATTCAGAAGATGATCGCTAGGGGGCACCACCTCCACTTACTGGAGGAAATAAACAATATCAGAAATTTTCGTATGTGTATGTACAAAATGTAACCAATCTCTAAATGCAGGCATCAAATTCTAAAGCACTGATCTTCAATGAGGATTTTCCGCATCTACCTTCCAGTCAACAATCAGAAAACAACTGACAAATAACAAATTCATTAACATGAGTAAATGATTATGGCGTATGAATCATATTATACATGTGCACGGAATTTATACGTTAATTAGGATATCATATGGCGATGAGAAATTAGGTGACTGACCTACTCGTAATTCAAGATGATCCTAATATATTTGTATTCAATTATTTTAAGACACGAATCAATGTCCCCAAGACCAGCTGAGCCTGTGGTCCTACTTTAAGCAGGTGCCTTCATTCCTCTCGGGTCCAGATTTCCGCTTGTAGGCCTTTAGACTCAGGATCCCAGCTCCTTGCAAACTTCAACCCACAGAGACGGTGGTTCTTGGAGTTATGTCAGTTCAGCACAGGCCCAGGATATAGATGCGTTGACTCAGCAGCGTTTTTTTCCAATGGATTCTTGATTGTCTCGGAACCAGCTCCAATTAATTTCATCTGGCCAAAGAAAACTAATCTGTCACAATTCAAAAAATTTAAATAATTGGGAGTACGGTCTTTTACAGATGCAGTACATGAATTAATTAAAGAAAATGATTTGCAACAGAGCTTTCTGATAATTCTATTGAAAAATCAAAGCTAAGCAGAAAGATGAACTTTGATGCTAACTCTGAAAGATTGTCTTCAAAAACAAAAGTAACAAATAATGGACAAAAACACGTAGACAACGAAGAACAATGACAAACGGAGGAAGAAAAACAAAAGGCATAGAGACATAGAGACAAAGAGGAGACAAAGACCAAAGAGGGCAAAAGAGCACGGAGAAGAAAAAAGAGCATGGGGAGGGGGCATGTTATCATCTTTATACCTTTTGACCTTTCCGGGAGATTTGGTCTTGGATAGCTCTTGAATATGCAATTTTGAATCCTAATGAGTGAGTTGCACTGGCTTTCTGTTGCAAATCTTGAGCTTAATAAAATATTGATCACATACTTTCTCACCGTCATTAATTATTAAAGTTAACCTCAACACTCCTTAATAAACACAAATATTTACTGATTTTGTTATAATCAAAAGAAGTTACCAAATACATATTGCAATCTTCATCTGACACATCCCAAACCTTCGTTTATGAAATTTTCAACAAGAACACATGGAATAATGTCAATGATGAAGTGGGCAGACACAATACAAATGGTATATTACGTGGTAGTAATGTAATTAAACAAATAAGCAACAGTGTAACCAATGGGAAAAAGAGAGGCAGAGTCCCTGTCATGGTGGTGGATTTTTAAACTGGACCCAGACGCAGACTCCGGAAGCCGGCTGCAGCAAAAGACCCTTTATTTGGGCAAACAGAAAAAAAACAACTAAGAGTGCTCTGATAGGAGGAAACAAAACCAGGTTTTAACACGAGTATTCAAAAACAACAAGACATGGGCAAACGAGACTATGAACACAACAAAGACAAACGTGACTATAAACAAGATGAACCAAAACCATGAGCTATCATGACTATGAACAAGGAGAACCAAGAACATGGACAAACGTGACTATGAACGAGACAAAAAACATGGGCAAACCTGACAATGAACAACAGAGCTTGAAAACATGGGCAGATGAGACTAAGAACAAGACAGACTGACGAACCAGCCGTGAGCACCAGCAGCCAGCCTCCTTTAATCGGCCACTGATGGGATGATCAGCCGGCCGTGTGCTCACTGCTGGAACCAGGGGAACAAAAAACACAACACAAGGGGGGGCAAGCGAGCCGGATCCTGACATCCCCTAACAAACAACAGCAAAAGATCAATCATCTACCAATCATCTGGAGAGAGATTTTAGCAAGGTTAAAATGAATTTGGTGATTGCCTGAATGTGTTTCAATTTTTCAAGGAAAATCTGATCACAGAGTTTGGACTCACTGGATCTGTTGTTTGTCAGTTGTAAATGTCAGATAAACAGTACAGCAAGTCAGTGTAGATCTTGTTCATGTGTGTGTGTGTGTGTGTGTGTGTGTGTGTGTATAATTACATACAGTTATATCATTTTTTATATAAGAAAGAAAGAATAAAATACTCCACAATGCTAATTAATTAAATCCAAGATGTTGATTCGTATTCGTCTGTCAGTCTCCTGAGGTGCCAATTTGGTGTTCCCACCATGAGCTCTGAAGAGATGTTTTTTCTGTTGGCTCTGTGTCACTCCGTTCAACATTCTTATCTCTGACTAGAGGGTCTGCAGGAGGAAAGGGGTCCTAAACTAAACTCAGAAAGTCAACAACACATTCCTGTGAGGATGGAAAAAGGGGTTTTATGTTAAGATTTACTATCCTTTGTTTAGGCGCCAAGGAGTCTGACCAGTTAGCCATCTTGCAACACCTGGTGTCTGGGTGCAGGGAATCCAAAGAAGAAGTCTGCTACAAGTAGTTAGAAAGTATCAAAAATAATTATTTACAATTAAATAACTGGATCTACGGGGGTGAGATCACCTCGGAGCACCACCCTTCTGAGAATGGCAAAAGATAGACTCTAAATTAAATCACTCTTATACAGTATACAAATGTGTTAATTTAGCGCTCTGATCAATAATTAACTTAATAATTACCACGAAAATTGGCACATTAACACTTAGCTAAGGTTAGAGTTCTTGACAGTGTAGAGGTTGCTTTCCAGTGGCAATGCTAGCTTAGTATTGGTAGTGCTCCTACTTTGTTTGACGCCAGATATGTGAAGACATGGTATATCTGGAAGCCAGGTAGCAATATTTGAAAATTGTGCTCTTGCGCGGAGCTGAGGGGCGTGGCTTTGGTCAGAGACTGGGGGAATTAGTGAAGTGAGGCTCCATTTAAATCTTGCTAGCAGTTTTAAAAATTGCAAACTCCACATTTACGTTTGAGTCAAGAACAAAACAGGACAAAAGACTTGAATTTCATGTTTGAGTCACCATCAGTCATGTACATGAGCCACGTCAAAGACATCCATCATTAGCATTAAAAGAATGAGAAAATAGTGTTAATCAATACATTGATTTCCATTCTTTATTTGCATTTTAGTGTTTTCAAATACTCCAAGATCATGAATTGTATTAAAAGAATCATCACGCGATCTTTTCATGTATGCAGTTTCACTTAAATTCTTCTTAAATTATTTCTTAAAATTTACTGTTGAAAAAAAGAAAAAATTAAACATACAGCTCGTTCTGACTCATTTATTCTAACATTTCAGAGTTGAACAGAGGTCAACCCTGAGGTTAGGTTCTAACTCCGAGTTTGTTAAACCTGCTTTTGTGAAGCGGGCCCCTGGTATTTTGGGGTGCTCTGGTACTCTGGTGAGAACAAAGATATCAAATGATAAAACAGACACTTTTAAGTCCAGATTTTCAAACAGGTTTTAACTGAGGTCACACACCAATATACGTGTTTGAACAGGGAAATTGATTTTTTGTGATTTCTGGATAATGATTCCTTTAATCACTTTATGTGCAATAAGTGTTCCTGATTTCTGGTCACTTGTGAGAAATAAACATTTAAGATCTAAAATCATTTGGTTATACTGTAAATGATTTAATTCTAATTTATTCTTTATGTAGATTAACAAGCTGCAGCTTATCAGAGATCAGCTGTTCTCATCTGGGCTCAGTTCTGAAGCTCAAATCCTCCCATCTGACAGAACTGGATGTGGATTACAATGACTTGCTGGATTCAGGAGTGAAGCTGCTCTGTGGTGGACTGAAGAGTCCAAACTGTAAACTGGAGATTCTCAGGTCAGTTCATAGATTTTACTGGTTTACAATTGTTCATTAAGTTTATATATGCTGATGAATGTTCTCAGTCATTCAGGTCAAAGAGAACTCTTAAAAAACATTCAACTGACTTTCTTTAGAATTTGAAGAGCTCTCAACCAAGAAGATTCTTCAGTTCTAAACTAACTGGTGGGAATCCAAGAGTTATATGTACTGCGTAGATAAAATATAAGACAAAGTTCATATTTTTAACTTCCATTCTCAGGTCAGAACACAGGAAATAAAAAGTCAGTCAGAGGTTTTCTAAATCAGTGCTAACGGCAAAATGAGCTGAGTGAGAAGACAGACATGAGAAAAGAATGGTGGGATGTGGTCATGAGAGAGAGAGATCTCATCCAGAGGTCAGCTTTTTTTACACAGGAAGGGGAGGAGATGATTCAACATGGGTGGAATCTATAATAAATGAGACAGAATTGGGGAGAATGAGTGACCTGTGCGAAAGACAAAATATTAGTTTTCTTTTAGAAATTTGGAGGACCGCGTTAGGCTATTTGCTTGTTTTGAGGACCCAAACAGAGACCACCAAGCAGAGTAAAAGTATTCTTTTAATGATAAGGTAACAATAAGGTAAATCACACAAAGGATAATTAAGGGTGAACCAAAACACACTCCAACGAAGAACGAAGAAGATGAACAACACGAAGGGCAGTTCAAACCAGAGTTAACATAAAGCACTCACAATGAAGGTAATTAAAGGGTAACCAAAAAACACTCCAGCGGAGATAAACGAGACGAGGAATAGTTTAAAACGGGCTTCCCCTCGGTTGACTGGCGAACCAAACACGTCCTTTTAGTCTCAGGACGGAAAAGAGAAGGAAAGCACCAAACAGGGTCATTGCATAAGTCCAAATTCCCAGAGTATCCACAACAATCTGACAACCAGAGGCTGTCAGATTGTGTCCTTAAATAGGCCGGTGATTACAAGTCCGCGAAACAGCGAAGCCGCGAAAGGTGAACCGCGTTATAGCGACAGTTCACTTTACACTTCTTCCGGCTCCTAACTGACTGTCCATCTCTGAAGGCTTGAAGAAGATCAACACAGGACAGTTTAATCGAAAAAAAAAATCATATATCTAGTCTATTTTACATCAATATAAAGACTGATATGGTAGTACGGTGAAGTGTTTCGGCCACACAGTTTGGGAAAGGTTTATACAGAGTGCGAGGAGGGATCATAAGGCCGTAACATGTATTTGAAGAGTGAAAAATGAAAATGTCACAATTTCATGGATTTCGTTTATTGTGGGGCGTTTTCAGAAGGTAATCTTCCCCTCCATAAGCGAGGGACCACTGTACCAGTTTGAGTTGTTGTTGTTTGAGCGTAACAGTGAAGAAGCTGCGTGTGGTATGTGTAGAAGGATGCATTTTCATAAAGCCAACTAAACGCTAAGATGTTGGTTCAAGTTTATTTTTATTTAAGGACAGAGTTTGAAATTAAAAAAAAAAAAAAAATTATCATATTTGTTTATATCAGCAAAAAAAATATTGAAACGATTCGGGTTCCTCCTGATTCTGATTCTTCAAGGATCAGGATCAAGAAAACTCAACATGATTTACCTGAGCTAGCCAACCAGAGTTCTATCTGGGTTAAATAGTCGGAACTTCTCTATGAATTTTAATTCTTTAAACTTTTATCTTTTGGTGAACTTTTCTATGAATTTCTAAGAGGGTTATTTTCAACCACTATATCAATCGAACCTGTAAACTTGAATATAAATGTTATAAATGTTCTTTTCACAGAGATCTACTTTCACTAGAGAGCTTTATTGATGAAATCTTCTGAAAACAAATTTAAACATATTCTGAGTGTCTGATGCTGCAGCGACTTAAACATGTTCCTGAACTCCCACTGATGGACTGACCTGGTGCAGAAGATCAACGAAACAAAAAGAACAATGTGTAGAAGCTTATCCAGATAAGTACCAGGTTGAGTATAAAATCAGAACCAGTTGTTGAGGAAAATAATCATCGTCTTCTCAGGCAGTATATGTGAGCGTTCTGGATAGATAGTATCTCCTGCAGTGGACTTATTTGCTAAATACTTCCTTTTCACTGGTGTGTTGGGGTTGATGGTTTTTACCATGTCCCTGCTAACAGAAACAAACATGACCTCACCTGTTACTGTAACATTATTGCTAACTAAGCTAATTGTTGGCGATTCCACATCTTAAAAGGGATGAAATCTTTTCACCATATGTGCCGTAACCTTTCTGTAGCACTGTTCAATGTGTTGCACCAACATCTTTTCCTTGGACACTATGGTAACGGTATAGCACATAGCGGAGTCTGGTCGACTGACTGGATAGCATTGATTTCAGGGCGTTGGTTTACAGAAAAAATATGGGGGCTAATGCTAGCTGGTCACAGAGAAAGCGATAAACGGTGTTCCAATTGCATAAACTTCATTTATTGTTCACAAATTAAAATTTACCCTCAATTAAAGTGGCCCAACGAACACAAAAAGGAATAGTCTATTCGGTGGGAAAAGCACACACTCCAGGAGAAAGAAGGGACCACCACTACCTGGTTTTTCAAACAAAGAAAAACAAAACACAATAAAAAAGAAATTAATGCCAGTCGGTCACAGGCAATGCGTGCAGCAAATACAATGGGGCCGTCTTCACGCTCAACACCACGAGTGGCGTGTCCACCATGGAAAATCTCTGGCAAAGCAGCAGCGATGCCCGCGCAGGGGCAATTTCCAGACCGTCATTACAACTCAGGTGATCCCTGCCGCACACACACATTGCAACCATAATAAATCTTAAATGGCAATGTATGGCCGCATCACCACAAATATACATACCTCCAACCGCAGAAGTACCTTCCGGTTATTTATGACCAAACTCTGTTTGTGCATACGCACAAACATAACGCTTGGCAGACCTACAAGTGGGGCACCATGCAAGAGCTTATCACCTGCCATCTCAAGGACCATCGGCACTGACAAACACCAAAAAAAAAAAAAGATCAGCCTACCTGTACCAGTAACAGCGAAAGAGGAAATGATGCAAATAGGGGAACGACCTGGGCATCAAGGAGCAGAGAGGGAGAGGTGAAGACAGGTGATGACTCCCTTTCATAGGTTGCCCCCCCCCTATGGCTACAATCAGAAGAACAACCTTGTTTTCATTGTGCTACACAAAGAAACAAACATGACCTCACCTCACTCTCACCTTAGCTCAAAGTGGAGTTTTAGCTTAGCTGTATCGTAATTGCTAACTAAGCAAAATATTGGTGATTCCACATCTAAGAAGGGATGCAACCTTTTCATCATATATGGCGTAACTGTTCAGTGGCACTGTTCTATGTGTTGCAGGTGCTAATGTTAGCTGGGTATTTGCATTTAAATTTCTTTATTTAGATTAACAAGCTGCAGTTTATCAGAGATCAGCTGTTCTTATCTGGGCTCAGCTCTGAAGTCCAACCCCTCCCATCTGAGAAAACTGGACCTGAGTAGGAACAACCTGCAGAATTCAGGAGTGGAGCTGTTTTGTTCTGGACTGGAGAATCCAAACTGCAAACTGGAGACTCTCAGGTCAGTTCATGGATTTTACAGTTTCACTATTATTCATTAAGTTTACATAATATAAGTTGATGAATGTTCTCAGTCATCCAGGTCATTAATCTGATTGATTGAGATCAATAACACTATAGAATAAATAATAATAATAATAATAATAATAATAATAATAATAATAATAATGACAATGATGATGATAATAATAATAATAATAATAATAATAATAATAATAATAATAATAATAATAATAATAATAGTAATAATAATAATAATAATAAATGAGACAGAAGTGGGGAGAATGCGTGACCTGTTAGAAAGACAAAATATGAGTTTTCTTTTAGAAGTTGGGAGGACTGTATTAGATTCCTAAATTCACACCTACGATGCTAGATTAGGTTTTAATAGCTATTAATAGGCCCAGCCGGTAGAGCCCGAGGCAAGCTCTAAAGCTCTCGACCCTCTCCACTGAAAGGCGCACTGTGAACATCACAGAATTCAGGGCCAGGCCCAGAAAAATGTCCTGAGCAGGAGACAGCCTGCTCTTTTCCCTATTTATCACAAAACCCAGATCCCACAAGTTGCCACAATAGAACACACATATGCGGCGTGGTTTCCTGCTTCGACTGGGGGAGCAGCAACAGTCATCCAGACATGTGGCCAAGCGGATGCCCTGATACCTCAGTGGGGCGATCGCATCCTCTGTACAGTGGAAAAAGACTCTCGGGCTCAGAGAGGCCATAGGGGAGTACGTGGTACTCATAGCAAACTCCCTGGAAAGCGAAAAAACCCTAAACTTTATTACATAGGATAGGATAGGATAGGATAGGATAGGATAGGATAGGATAGGATAAACTTTATTAATCCCTTGGGAAGACTCCCTCAGGGAAATTAAGGATCCAGCAGCAATTGGATAGCAGCATACAGGGCAAAAGCACTCAGGGTGTCAAAAGTAGAAAGTAAGACAATTTACAATATAATATAAATATAAATATAAAATATACAGATGTGCAAAGTACTGCGTGCTACTACTGGCTACTGTTACTCCCCCTCCCCCCGAATGAGGAGTTGTACAGTCTGATGGACTGAGGGACAAAGGAGTTTTTCAGTCTGTTAGTCCTGCACTTGGGAAGGAGCAGTCTTTGGCTGAACAGTCTTCTCTGGTTGCTGATGACGGTGTGCAGAGGGTGACTGACATCGTCCATAATGTTCAGCAGCTTGTCTAGTGTTCTCTTCTCTGCCACCATCACCAGAGAGTCCAGCTTCATGCCAACCACGGAGCTGGCCCGCCTGATCAGTTTGTCCAGCCTGGATGTGTCCTTCTTGGATGTGCTGCCCCCCCCAGCACACCACGGTGTAGAAGAGGACGCTGGCCACCACGGTCTGGTAAAACATCCACAGGAGTTTCCTGCAGATGTTAAACGACCGCAGCCTCCTCAGGAAGTACAGCCTGCTCTGTCCCTTCCTGTACAGGTGATTGGTGTAGGTTGACCAGTCCAGTTTGTTGTCCAACCACAGCCCAAGGTACTTGAACGAGTCCACAGCCTCCACCTCAACTCCGTTGATCAGAACTGGTCGCGGTCTTGGTTTGGATTTCCCAAAGTCAATGACCAGCTCCTTTGTCTTCGAGGTGTTGAGCTGTAGATGGTTTATGTGACACCAGTCGACAAAGTCCCTCACAAGGCTCCTGTACTCCTCCTCTCTATCGTCCCTGATGCATCCTACGATGGCTATGTCATCGGCGAACTTCTGGATGTGACACGACTCAGAGTTGTAGCAGAAGTCCGAGGTGTACAGGGTGAAGAGAAGGGGGGCCAGCACCGTGCCCTGTGGTGCTCCGGTGCTGCTGATCACAGTGTCAGACGTGGTGTCCCTCAACCTGATGTACTGCGGTCTGTCGGTGAGGTAGCTGGAGATCCAAGTGACCAGGCAGGGGTCCACTTGCATCCTGTTAAATTTGTCCTGGAGCACAAGGGGCTGGATGGTGTTGAAGGCGCTTGAGAAGTCCAGGAAGAGAATCCTC
>BJFM01003325.1:94118-109526 GCA_016586285.1 Arothron firmamentum | reverse complement strand
ATATATATATTTACATAGTTTGTTTCAAAAGCTCTGCTGTGTCTGAAGTGGGCCACTTTTAGGACCAACTTTTTAAAAGATACTGAATAAAGTCCCAAGAGCAGTGTATGTGGTAGTCGCCACTTTTGTTAAACCCGACGGGGCATGACTGAGGGAGGAAAATGCTTCCATATGGCTGTGGGATGCAGTCGGAGCTCCTGGTGCCAGCAGGGCCTGGCTCGCTCCACCATCTTCAGTAATCGCCTTTCACTCGCCGCAGACCGATGCATACGATGCTGCGCTTCCTATTTTGCAATGGCTGACATATATTTATGTTGAATCAACACGGTATTATATCACCTCTGATGTCAAAGGTTAGAGCGCCGTGAGCTCTCCGAGGGTGTCCTGTGGTATCTGACATCTGAATAATTGCGGCGGGGTTCTTTGGGCTCTTTTGAAGTGTTTTTGCTCATCAGGCATGTCTGATCTGAGCAGAACACAAATCTTGCGTATGATTTGTCTTGGTTCGCGATCCCACTGAGCTGTTATACTGCCGATAGTTTTCTAGTCTAATTGTTTTTATTACAATGTTGGAGAACTTGACAGACCTCCAGCTGATGCCTTTAAATGTTTGGTTTTTCTCCCAAAAAAAGAAACAAGAAAAGCAAAGACTTTGAAGTGAGAGGCTTGTTTGAAAGCTTTGGTTAGATATTTTCTTAGATATTTTCTTTGGTTAGATATGTTCCTCTCAGCCCTGTGGACAGTTGAAGATTTAACCCAAATTGGACATGGTCCACTCACCCTGACCCAGTTAGCGTCCCCTGGACGCTGCGTCACTCCGCATTAATTGGCTGCACCTGTCTCTTGTCATTGGTCATAACCTGACGCGTTCACAGGGAAAGGTTGCAAGGATCAAAAAAGCATTCCCCCAAACTTTTGTTGTAGAAAACCCTTCAAGATAATCCCGTTTTGGCAGCAGGATTGTGTATGTTTTGGAACCGCCAGGTTCACACATCACCAGCCCTCTGTAGCATGTCCGCTCCGTATGGGGCACTGAGTGACTGGAAACGGCTCCGGACACCAACGCATCCAGAGACAGAAAAAAAACCACCCCTTCAAGAAAAGGAAGGCAGATGAGTTGCTCCTAAAGGGGAGTTTTGGTAAACACGGGGAGCAGTGTGCAGAGTCATGCAGATTCCTGGGTGGTGGATAGATTCCTCCACTCCAGCTCACAGCTCTTTCTGGCTTTGGCCCAAACCCTGGAATACCCCCTATGGAGAGATGGGCCAGCCATTTTGTTATTGTAATACATTCATCCACATCACTCAGTCATTAGACATGTTTGAGTCTCCTACAGTAGGGAGACCCTTCTGCTGCCATCCCTGTGCTGTGCTTCAATCACAAAAATAATCTGGCCAATTCTCACCCTGTTGAACGTGCTAACGTCAAAGGAATAACTTTCTCTCCATAGCAAATATAAAACAACAAAAAGCAGGTTTGGAAATCAATCAAATGTTTAAGGACCATACAGTTGCTCTGCTATTTTTAAAGTTGTCAAATTCCTGTGTGAGCCTCAGACTACTGTGAGACACCAGAGTATTAAAAGTTCTGAATCATGAGCGTTCTTGGTGTCCTGCCAGTCATGTCATATGCTTTCTTTATGAAAAGTTAATCATCTGCAGCCCTCTGGGTTTCACTTTTTTTGATTTTTCTGCAAGAGTGACAGTAGCTGGCAGCCCCCGAGTGGACTCAGGCCACTAAGACCGAGAGGGATTTATAAAAAGAATTCTCACATTCCCTCTCATCATGCCCAGCATGATGCCTTTTAAAGGTGTAATTTTTTTAAATTACAGATAGAATTTGAAGGCATCCATTAAGTACTCTGTAACACTGGACTAATCGCCGGCCCATGAGGTTCTAACGCTGGAGAAATCTCAGGTCACACTGGGACAGACGAGCCCCTGAGGCGGGTTGAGCTTGCTTGAGCGTACTTGGCAGTTTGTGTTCGAAATAGAACAACGTGTGACGCCACTGATAAAGTTTAACAAATACGCGATAACGAAAGTACAAGTATTGAGAAATGGCAGAAAATAGGGACTCTGAGTCTATTGATGATTGAAAAACCTGTGCGAGTGTGTGTGTGTGTCCTCAGATGCTGACATTGAACAGGGTTGAAGTTGTCCTCCCTGATACTGGGTAGGTTAAATCTGTGCTTCTGACCTAGAGTTGCTCACCTGGATTGTGAAAAGTGTGTGTTGTTGTACTATACCATTGTCACTTACATCATCTTTCTCTTCAGCCGTTTATGTGTAATGTATCGCTTTCGTGTTCCAAGCTGCTGAGTCGTTTTTCTTTGAGGTTTTTCCTGTCTGAGTGAGAACAGTTTATTAATGATAGTGTGATTGTAGTTTCAAATATGGCCCTCGGTGTGAGGAAACTATGTCAGGGTCTCCAGAGGAATTTTCTGAGCCACAAGGTGTGTCTTAGCAGGTGTTGTTGGGACTTTTGACGTCCTTTCTGGCCCCCTTTTCTTTATTGGAGCCAATTGTTTGGCTGTCGCCTCGGATACGTGTCTTGTTTTCCAGAAGTTTTGCACGTTGAGGCAGGAAGAAAATGATCACTCGGGTCAAAATGTTCTCGCTGTTGATCAGTGGAGGTACAGTACAGTTCACTGTATGTTTGACCCAGATGCTTAAGATCTGGGTGAAGATCTGTTTGTTCGACTAATTAAAATGCAAACTGACTGACTCCAAGTAAGATGCAAATGCTATAAAAATATCTTGTCAACTGGAGGAGGTTGGACAACAGCTTGAAGGCTTCAGCTCTTTGAAGAAAGCTGGAACACTTGTGTAGCTGCATCTATATGTATATTTTTAATCTCTGACTTTAAACCCTGATTTTGTCTGACTAAACGGTTTCCCTGATGTCAGATTGGGAATTGTGGCTATAGTCGTAAATTATTAGGTCAGTTTAACCCACCTTTGCGTCGACACACTGACTAGGAACACTAAGCGTGCATTAAAAAGGTGCTCCTAGACGGAGCTGAACAGAGACTTCCCTCTGCGAGCCAAGTCTGACTCTGGCAACAAGTTTCGCTCTTGGCTGCTTGGTTTGGATTAGGACAAACCTTTTTTTCTCTCTCTCTTTAGAAAGAAAAAGTACTAACAACTGTGTGTCTGACTGATTCCTCATGTGTGTCCTCAGGAGCAGCAGGGAGACTAACAAGGGAGAAATGTGACATCAATACAGCCACAGCTCTTAAAGGGGACCATTTAGATTTTCTTTCTAGATCCATCGTTTTGATCTTAAATGTCTAGTAGACACACACATTAAACCAGGCCAAATATTCGAGTGGTGGACCAGATTTCTCCTTATCCATGTGTGTCCTCTGGTTGTTTACCTGCATACTGTGATTTGCAGACTTTCTTGCTGAAACTAATGCTAATGGCTGCTATCTGTTTACAACTTTCCCTAATTAGTTTTACCCATAACAGCTCTGAGAACTCTGGACATCCTGTCCTGCCTTTCAAGTATTGGAATGTCCTCACAATATGAATATGAAACTAACAACATGAAACTATTACACATTGCTGACTTTGTTGCCATTTGTGAAACATCCCGAGACTGGGAGTTTTATTCCACGGCTGCTAAAATGGCTTGTTTTAGGCAGCCAGTATTTGTTCTGGAGCTGCTTCAGATGTTTTTACCTGTTGTATATGTCTTCAGAAACAGAGCTGTCAGGCATTTTGAAAATATTATTCCTTAATTTAACATATTTTCACAACTGGCTTTAATTGCATTCAAAGAGCAATGACCAGCAAAGTTGGCCAATACACAGATTTCCAATTAGCCAAACATGAGCTAGACCTTGGACCACTTAGGACAGAGGATGAGACCTTGATTTAAGGTCTCCTTTAGCAATGAAAAGCCCACTGGACATGAGCTGTACCTGCAATGTTTATTATCATGCCTTGTGGAAAGAATAACTGTTTTCATGACTTCACCAGCATTTTGCAGCCATGTGTCATGTGTCACAGGATGTTTACATAGTAGTTTATTGCACACAGCATGAAATAATAACACATGGCCTTTATTCATGCTCGAAATTAATCTGATGACCTCAGATGTGATTTGACAAAATCAAAAAAAGATGTGTGACCCCTTTAGCATTGCAATAACAGGACAGCTGATTACATCTAGTGGTCTTCCGACCTCCTGACCTCAGATCTGCTCACTTGGAATTTGCCAACTTGGATAAAAAGTTAGTCTTGACCAAGGACTTAAGTTGGGACATACTTGAGTCTTCTCTGAACTTGATGCCCTTGATCATTTTTGGTCATGATTTCCTTGTGAATCAGTATTTTATCATCGTAGAACTTAAAGCCAACAGTTGTCGTATTTTATGACTTAAAACAAACATTATACAATTTTTATTTTTTGTAATAAAATTTCTGCATTATCTTTCTAGTTGATTAGCAATATCACTTGATATACAGCAGAGGGCGTAATCCTCGTTTGAGTTCAGACATTGCACTAAAAACCAGTTTAATATAGGCCTAGCATCCTACATTTTCTTCTATGACTGGCAAGTATCCGATCATATTTTTTCTTGAACAAGTTCTCGTAAATATCGGTCATATAAGTAATGCTGATTCGATTCAGAGTGTTTTGTTCTCGCCTCATGGTTCTGACTTGAATCTGCTGAAGCATGACACTCATTTTTGTGCTGTCTAGGAGTCTGGAGATGAGGGCAATTACTTTATTGTGGGTCCTTCAAATTTATTAGAGCACTACAAACCTTTAATGTGCATTCTTCGCTCTGAGACACGGCATTTTATGTTTTATAAACCCACATAATTAGCTAGGACTATTACATTTTAAGCAGTGTAATGACTCAAAACAGTTGATGGCAGTTTTGGAGCCTGCTTAAACTATTTTCTGTTCTTTATTTCTTCACATTTACCTGTAAACCTGTTGCTCTGTCCTCCATCTTTCAGGCTTAATCCCTGTTGGTTGTACATGCAGAGTTTAAATCACTCAGCCTTATTTCTCATTTTACAGTGATGAATTACGAAAAGAGGTGCGGCAGCTGAAGAAGGAACTCCAGGCAATAAAGCAAAGGAAAGAAGAAAGTTCAAAACCTGCCGAAGACACAGTCAAAGAGGGTATGTGCACAGATTTCCTCTGCTGAAACAGATGGATGTGTGTGTTGTATTCTGAGCTGCTACTTCTGCAGCGTGACCACGCTGAGGTGCATCTCAACAATGTTTGAAAAAGATCATGGTCATTATGGAGATTTTAGTGAGAACAAAAGGTGGTGTGTGTTTGTGTTTGTGTGTGTGAGACATTGCAGTCTGTGCTTTTTTTTACCCCCCTGAAGTTCTGCATTTTTCCATTAAAGCTCACAGAAAATCGTGGGAGTGCAGATACTTGAGCGGCTGCCATTGCTGCACATCAGTCCCTTTGTGTTTGTTTGCAGTCTGTCTCTAAAAAGAAGAATTGCCCCCAGAGCTTCTCAAGTTTGTGCTCCATCTGTCACAATGTCCCTCAGTTTTTTTAACGACCCTAACCACTTAGGTCCCGAGGTAAGCGTGTGTTTGTTTGGGTATGTGTAACAAAAGACAGTAGTTTGTGGGATAAAGGAATCAGCCAAAGAACACAAGAATATCGGGCTTTTGTTGTTAGAATCTCATTTTTTTTTTTTTATCGCTAAAAACCAATGTTGTTATGTTCTTAAGCATAGACACTGAACCCTTTCTGGACTTTGTTGCTGATTGGTTCAAGATTTGTCCTGAAAATGCATTAAATACAATCATTACATTGTGCTTTAATAGTCAGATTAGCTCATTCTGTTGGTGAGTCGGATTTAATGTCTTGCTCTTATCTGCTGTTTCTATAAACATACTAAGCAGAAAAAGGCCTTCTCTTAAAAGACCCAGTTATTAACTGGAGTGTTGAGTCAGTAACAGCCCCACATTGTTACACTGAGTGGAATCTAGCCTAAGCTCCTCCATTATCTTCCCAGCTATTTAAACCCTGCCAGGAACCTTTGTTTTGTGTGTCTCTGGCAGCTTAGCCGGGGGCAGGAGTTTCTTTTAAGAGTTGCTCATTACGTTTCCATGTTGGAAGCACAAGTTAATTCTATTAAATAGAATTCTTAGATGTCATGGGCCAGCGGCCACTGCAGGGGAGACGGATGTCTGCTACAATGCTGTAAATCTTCAAGCGGAGCTTAGCCACAGAAGAAGACTGTGGTGAAGGCTTGTTTTATCTTATCCCACTGAAGTCTCACACACACACCAACACACACAGTCAATTCACCGTCACTTAAAACCTAAATCATCCTCCTGGTTTACTGAGGGTCACACAGATTCTCCACAGCTTCCTTTTCTTACACACAGAGGGATTTGGAACTTGGCTGTGAAGTTAGTGTACATTGACATATATCATACGTAATGATAGCTTCTACCTACTGTCTGCTGCTCTGACATAATGCAAACTTTTTCTTAGATGGAAATGAATTCTTGGAGTTTCTTAAGTTGTCTTAATTCTGCAGATGCTTATGGGATCCTCTCATCCCCACGCCTACCACTATAACTATTACATTTAATTTGATTTAAAAACCAAAAGCATCACTTTAGAACTTTTTTTTTTTTTTTTTTTTTTTACCTTTTTTGAAGTGAAGAGAGGCATCGCTTGAATTTTCATCACATAAATCACAGCACGGTCCTGCAGTCTGGCTTTTACTGTCTTGGCATTACTGTTGGGTGACAGAGCCAAAAATAAGAGCTGCTCTAAAACCACTGTCCATGCAAACCCCAGCCTAAATGATGTGGCAGCAGTCTTTATCCTATTTAGATATTGTACAGGTTAAGCCTCTGCGGTTTTTCTTGCAGTCTCCTTTTGCATGTAGTTGATCCAGCTCGATATTTGAAACCTCAATTACCCGCGATGATGATTAGAAAGCTATGACAGTGAAAGATTTTTAAACAAGTAAGTATTTTACAGGATCCTTGGATAAATTAAATAGAAAATATTAAAAACAAATATCAAATAGACACAATTATGGATGTGTAAATATGCTTCCATACTGGTGGGAAAACATCTGGATTGTTGGTTTATTCCAGATTTCCTCCTCAGGGACTGAAGAAGTTGCTCTGCAAATTGATCACAATTTATTATTACAAATTAAATGATTGCAAGCATCCTTGGGAATGTACGAAAAATCCCTGTCTGAAATCATTTTTGGCTATCTTAACTATGGTTTTAGCTTTAAAAAATATTTACTTGCACACTGACTAAAGACTTTGCCCTGAAACGTTAGACATCTATAAAAACAAGCACTTACCCACTCTGAGCAATAACCTGCAGTGAGTTCAAGGCTTCCATGAGGACAACAAGCATTCAAACGAGTGTACCTGAGACAACTTCTGACACTTTGTGTAGAAATTCTTCAGTTGCACAGCCACATCAGCTGGGCGGGCAGAGAGTCCCGCACATTCATGCAGGTGAAGGAGGTCCCGAGCTGGCAGGGCTGCATGTTGTCTGCGGTTGTGAGGCTGGCTGGATATACTGCCAAGATCTCTGAGAATGGAGACAGTTTAGACATTGTTGTGTTTTAATAGACATTTTAATAAACTCTGTGCACAAGAAGTCATAATTTTTTTTCTTTTTTTTTTAATTGAAAAGCAACATTTTTCTATTTCACCATACCGGAGAAGCTTTGTGCAGACACGCTGCCATGAGGCTGTACTTTGATCTGATTGATAATCAGCTGTAATATTTCTTCACAGCTCGGCGCCATTCCAGTTTAACTTTCCTTTGAAAAGCAGTTGATTATTCAGCAAAAAAGGAGGAGCTTTTTTTGTCCTGTAGAAGAGGCATTTGTCGTTCACAACAGCCTTCGGTTGCTACAACATCAGTGGCTTGATTTGTAGCCCCCCTGAGCTCCTGTGACAGGTGAGGGAGGGAATGTAGTTAGAAAGGCCATCAAACTCAAAGATAGTAGTTAGTGACAACAGCTGGAGAAGGTGATGTGTGTTCTCCATGCTGGACCTCGGGGCACCATCAGTCAGCATCCAGCATGATGTAGGCTGCAGCAGGGAGGTAGAGCAGGAGAGGGGATCCAGGGCTGGAAGGTGATCACTTGTTGGTCCCATAAATCAGAGGAGGAGGGGTGGAGATTTTTCCCCTTGGGCAGCAGAGTAGATGTCCATGTTGACACAGCAGGAAGAGTGGGGTGAGTGGCGCTTTGACAAAATTCCAAATTCTGGAAGAAGAGAGAAAAGAGAACCTTTTAACCGATTTAAACTGTAATCGTTGCTTTGTTGCGTGACCATCAGGAAAATTCGCTTTAGACTTCACTGTTATTCAGAATGCATCATTCCAGCAAGGATAGTGATGCCACCGCCATCTTCTATGAGAGGACTATTTATAAAATGAATAAAGTAATATGACTGTAAGGGTTTAATCTGTGTCAGTCTCCAGTGTCAGGTCACTGAATCAGCACGTTAAGCCTGACGCCCGGCTTCTCCTCAAAGATGTTGAGCCGTTTTCAGGTCAGGTGAGATCTGTAACTGCAGGGTCTGATGTAACCCACGGTTCTGTAGCCAGACAGGTCAGGAAAACCTCCAGACTGTTACGATTTGTGAAGCAAGTGTTTGAATTTGCATTGCTTTCATGGCCTGTGTGACAGAGTGTATAACGTCCAGCATAGAAAGGAGCAGTATGTATAGAGAACACCTAAGAGGAAAATGTTGTGATGGGGAAAGTGACAAAGAAAGATGAAATAGTTTTCTCAGTTACATCATATACTTGGTGCAGGTGAAGGTGGTACAGTGTCCAGTCAGGAGGGGGTTTAGCTGCCCCGGCAGGGCCATGCTGCACCGAAGCTCGCCGTGTGTTTGTGTGTGACATCACGGTCTGTTGCGGAAGGAAAGCGTTGCAGCAGCCAGCAGACTGTGCTCACCGTCTGCCACTCTGTGACTTCACAGGCCGAGCACAGTCTGAGCTAGGAGATTTACACAAGCATTAACTGCCTGAGACACCCCTGTCAGCACACTGATTGTCTCCTCGTTCATTCATGATGAGAGGCTACATCACATGCGCTGCAGAGGTGGAAAATTATTCCCGGCACTGGCGTCAGTCCTGCGATTTTCCTCTCTCCACCTGCATGTCATAATTCACCGAGATCTTAATTTGTTGCTACCGCAGTGCCCAGTCTTATATATTAAACCACTTAATTCCCTTTGTTATTGAATTTATAATAGGAGAAAATGCTAAATCAAAAAAATAATAAAGTAGAGCTGTGAAATGTAAGTGTTTCGGGAATAGATGAAAGTATTTTCCGGAGATATATACTGCATGTCCAGTTCCAGATTTAAGAGGCTTTTTCTTTGACTGTCAATTGTAACAATTTGACAAAGAAGGTAAGAGTCAGAATTCTCTGAACATCTCTCTGACGGTTAGCAGCAGAACAGAGGTGATCTGTTCACCTTATCGTGGCGTCAGATCACGTACAGTGATAGGCTCAGTCTCCTTTCATCCTCAGACATCCTGTCCACTTTCAGCTCCTTATCAGTCACGTTAGAGACCAAGTAGGAGGTTGTTAAAAATACCTGGACTTGCATAATGTTCACCTTTTTCTCCTGTAGAGAAAAAGCCGTCCAGCGAGGCCGTGGCCGAGTATCTGGAGGGCCGGAAGCAGTACGAAGGTCTCCGGAAACAAAAACAGAAAGGGTCAAACAGAGAACAGCAGGTGAAATAAGGCAACACACGGCACACTTGATGGCAGGAGGCTGTTCAGTTTTCGTCACGCTATGTCAATCATCTATGTCCTCTTCTGCAGACTCTGGAACTTCTCAATAGTTTCAAGACAAAACTGTCTTCAGCCATTGCTGAACAACCGGAGGAGGATGTGGAAGACGAGGAAGAAGACGAAGACAACGACAAAGGATGGTGAGCGAGGCAGACACGTCACAGACCTCCACTCTTCCTTTTTTTTAAGTAGAATATTCTCTTGTATATTGATTGGCCTTGACTATTTGATTGACTTCACTTTGTTTACTCAATTTGAGGCTGAGACAAGAGTATATGTAGTATCCAGTGTACAAAACTTCATACACGGGCAGTTGCAATTACACACAAACCAGAAAAGTGCCCATTTAGTCGGAACTACATAATGATCACTTTACTTTGCCTCAAAAGAAAGAGTGACATCATACTTCGCGTAACGCCGGCTCTAAATGGTTTGTCACTAAACAGTCGCACAGTTGGAGCACATTATGATGTAAACATTCCTTTGTCTTGGAAAGTAAGTAAACACACAGGCTCCTAATTTTGCTTGACCATAAATGAATTTTAACAGTCCCTCCTCCACCGAGGAGTCCAGGTCAGCTCAATTCATCTTGCATTAAATGAATAAACCCCAGACAACTTTTTCATTCTCACCACAGCGCTGTCAGCACAAGAAAAGGAAAACAGCGCAAGACTGAGTGTAGTAGCTGCCATGGAAACGTTTGTGCTAAACTTTAGAGTAATGACACCGCTTTTTTGAATATTTGCAGCAGTATGTGAGCACGCGGCAGTCCTGAGAGCCCCCCAGAGTTTAAAAAAGCATTTTGGCCCAGTCGTGTGTTTTGTGGACGAGCATGACAGGCCAATAATAATATGCTGGACTGTTATTGAATTGTTATTCTTATTGATGCTGTCACAGTCAACAGCACAAATTGAATTATTTATTATAAAGCAGCAGCCTAATCGAGCTGTTAAGATGAATAAAAATTACTTGAGTGTGAACAAGAAAACCAGAGTTTAATTGGTCCAAAAGCTCTCTTCAGATACTGATAAATGTGTGCGAAAGTTCAGGTGGTAAGCGAGTGTGTGTCTCCACCCGCAGCCACCAGACCGGCCATCAGGAAATCAGTCCTGACGCGGTGTTTTCCTCTCATAGTCAGTTTTCTCCGAAGATCTAGAAGCCTAACTAAGAGCCTGGGATTGAAATGAATACCATGTGTTTGAATATGAGCGTCGTCTCCATGTGTGAGATTTAAAATAACAAAACCTGTAGTTGCTATTAGTCTTGAGGAGCCCTCTTGATGTGCAGTCTGCGTGTCAGGGGGGGTGGCCTAATGAATTTTAGGGAGGCCTCGACTTACCCCTGGAGCCTCTCCTGACTGTAGACGTCTCCCTGTGTTGCCCACAAATGTATGTGACGGGAGGGGGGAGAGAGACAGTAGCAAAGCAGCCATAGGAGAACACCAGTGGGAAGTGTGTGCCACTCTAGGAGCGCTGCGAACAGAACGAGGGTTACAACAGGTCATACTTTGGAAGTCAAGTCTGGGCCAGAGGAGGTAAACTATTCCATCTGTGTCTGTGTCTACAAAATTCTGAATCCACCCTCCACCCCCCCACCTCCTCATGGTCTCAGCCAACGCGCAGAACCTCTACGCTCTCAATGCAAAGAGTCTGCTGCCCGGGATCCTCTCGCCCGACCCAAAAGAAAAATATGTTAAAGAAAGTCCTTTGTAATCCCACAGTGCACCATAGCAGCGCACAGCTCTGAGGCTGTAGGGCCGGCAGGCTGTCAACACCCAGGCTGTTAGACAAATTATTACAGGAGGCCCTCGCACACTGCAGGAGCCTGCCCGGTGTCTAGCCACGACATTCTAGAAGCGCTGTCATAACTCCCGCAGCGGCCAGCGCGGTTACCAGTAACACAGCTAGACACTCACGCCACGTGCAACACGCAGCAGACAAGACATCAAATGCAAAATATTGAACAAGCTTCACCAGAGACTATACAACTGGTGCAGGAAATTTCAAACACACACCTGTGCGTGTGGACGCATACACAGTGCACACTTGTGTGCGGTAAATATTATTTTTGTAGCAGTTTAGAAAGACATGTTGATCATCAACGGCATTTAAAGATGACAAAAGACCGTTTATGATCATCATTCAAGGTTCAAACTGGGCTATCCTGGTCTAATCGCAGCGTCCCCGGGTTGATTTCATGCTGAGACGATCATTCCAAGTCACACCCTCCATCTCATTTCCTGTAGTTCCTTTCTGCACTCTAATAACCATAAAATTGTCCAAAAAGTCTTGGACAAGCTCCCAAAAAACAATCCAAAGAGCCATTATTGTCGCATTATGTCGATATTCCCTATAGGTAAAACTAAATGCTTAATGAAATTAGCTGCCATGTTTCCAGTGCTCATCACTTGAGTTTAATTTGTATTAATGTGCTAACGGCTGAGCTAATGTCTGTGTTGTCTTTGCTGATCACAAATCCAGCTGTTGACATTTTACAGTAAATTTTCATTTCTCCCTGATGCCATTCTGAGGAATAATTAGGACTGCCAGCTCCAATACTACCTGCTGTCAGCAGCTAAAGCATTAGAAAATATCCAAAATGTAATAGTTTGATATTACTGTTAATCCATCCATACTGCCACCCAGATGAGTTCATTGGGAAGGCAAAGAAACGGAAAAATTGCACATGGTCTTTATGGAAAGCTCCATAAACCCCAGCTGGAAACATTCCACAGGTAAACAGGTTCATTGGTAACAGGTGATGGCATCCTGGCTATGAAAGGACCGTTTTCATCCTCCTGAAGGCTCAGGAAGTTTGGTCTCCTTTTACTTTTATTCTGTAATTGTATTATCTACCATGTAAAGTAAACAGTTGTGATTTAGTAGCTGCTCTCGCCGCCGTCCTTTAAACCGACTTTGTCCCGTCCTTGTCTGATTTAGGATGGGCCACGTTCTGCAATTTGATGAGCAATCCAGAAAAGTCAAGGACGCCAACATGCACGACGAGGACACCTTCGAGATCTACGACCCGCGTAACCCCGTCAACAAACGGAGGCGAGAGGAGAGCAAGAAGATCTTAAAGGAGAAGAAGGCCAAGAGGTGAGGTTTTGTGGTCAAAGGTCAGGCCCTGCCATGTGACCCCAAGGGATTGGTCATACAGCATCCTGCTTGTCCAGTTTTCCATCACTGCAAAACCTGCTTTAATTGGTCTCCCGGCTCGAACATCTGGTTCGAGGACTTGAGCGTATGATCCCTGTGATGTGTGACGAAGAGGCCTCTCTGAAACATCTCTGACCGGACTGTGATCTCTTTGTCCATATGATTAGATGACTAGCTGTTCAACTGTGCTCAGTGAGGCTTGCTAACTTTCCTTTGCCATTGCTTATTTTGTCATTTGTCTAGAAGCTTTAGTTTGTAGAAAATAAAGCACATTTATAAACATTGGTAATGATTTTTGGCTTTAACGTGAACACTTAGGAGTAAATGAAATTGTAGCTGCATGATAAATAGAAGTAACCTCAGACAGGCTTCAGATTCTAGACACATTCATCGCCACTAAGACAGCACAAAAGTGGTATTAGAATAATTGCAGACAACAGGAGGTGAATTAATAGTTTGGTTCATCCTTAAATCACAGATTTGTTTCTGTGGAGGCTCATGAAACATATATTCACCGAATTAAAGGAGACGTCAGAAGTGTTAATAATGTGAGATAAAATAGGCAATGCTGAATGTGCCACTGTGTCAGTTTTATCCACTTAAACCGGTCGTTTTCTGTCCACTGTTGAGCGTTAGATACGTTCTGCCATTGTGTTGCCCTGCCTCTGCAGAGCACGCTAAGCTAAATGTCATCACGCTGGTATTGGTCTGCACTGGCTCTTGCCAAGAAAGCGAATAAATGTATTTCCCAAAATGATGAAGTATTTGTTTAATGATGTGGCAGAAAGCAGTGACAGACCAACCGTGCTGAGCGGTATCTGGCCGTCTGGGCCGCCCAGGTCACCGCTGGAGCAGTCAGACCTTGTAAAAATGAATTGTTTAAACCAGTACTTACCTCACTGCGGTGGTTTCGGGGGTAAATGATCTGCCGCGTGTGCGTGCGTGCGTGCGTGTGTCCAGGAGCTGCATTTGGCCAGAGCGCAGGGGTTTTTTTTTTTTTTTGGTTTTTTTTACTGCACTTCTGGGATTACACTCAGATTTTCATATAGAACAGGAAGGAGAGTTGCCGCAAATCTAAAACAGGTGATGCAGCGATCTGACTGAGTGCTTCTGGGCTGAGGTCAGGTCGGAAAAGTGCTGCTGAGAGGACTTTTCATCAAATTTCGGCTGCTTTTCCGAAGATGCTCAGAGTTTCACTGACTGACTGGCGCACACTTCAGTCAGATTTGAAGGAAACCAGACGAGAAAGAGAGCATTAACGGCTGTAATCATTGATTAGATCCATATTTTATGTTTTATCCTTTAGGCCATGATACTACATAAGTTCTTGACTATTTTTAGAACACTAGATGATGGATCTCCAAAAAGACAATGCTAATTGTATAAGTTGATTTATCAGAATTGTGTACAGGGACAGTAAAAACTCTGCAGCTTAACTTCTGCAGGCAGCCAGACCTTTGGAAAATCAAACTGGTCCATCGGTAACTCAGTAAGTTTGGTGCGGACAATTTGTGAAATGGTAGTAAAATAAAGAAAATAATTAACGGCCCTGAGGATAAAACACAATTTAAAATATCTCAATTTTAACGATAATCCTTTGCTTCTTTCTCATCTCGGATTGCTTTAAAGTTCTCCTCTCATGTAGGCCGGGTGGGTTTACGTGCGTGCGTGCGTGCGTGCGTGTGTGTGTGTGTGTGCACTCACAGGAGAGTGTGCTGCATTAGTGCTTTCATTGTCGGGATATTGATGAGCTCAGAGGATCAAAGGGACGATGGTTTGCACAAGCACGGCAGCCTTCATGGTTTGTAGCTCAGAGATGGCCAAGGACGGAGCAAAGGCCTCGTTTGTCTCTGTCACAGGTGTCTTACCGGCCTTTTTCTCTGCCGATGCGTCAGGCTTAAAAAGCACGCGCGTGCCAACTCACTGTAGAACTGGAGAACTGTATTCACAAGAAAGCGTCAGGTGATGTCTCCAATTGCACACGGACGCTTGCTCCTGATGTATTTTTGAATTTAAAGTGAATGCTGTGAGTTCTGGCGCGCCTTCGATGTGAGTCAGTGCTGTTGTGACACAAACGCAGAGTGTTGAGCAATTTGCAGAAGTCGCTTTGGCCAAACCTGAGTTCCAAGTAAAACCTCCCCATTGCAGTTCCAATACCACAGCAATTCAGCAGGACAATTGGACAGGGAGAAACCTCTGCTGCTTTGAAAATGAACTCACCGATTTAGACCAGTGTAAATAAATTTAGCTGCACTACAACAACGGCAGGGGTTTAAAAAAAACACGATACAGACCCATGTTTGGTTATTGTTTAGTTAAGCCAATGGTCTCGCTACGGGCGGCCTGGCGGTGAAGGGCACAGAGTTTGCATGTCCTCCTCATGTCTGCTCGGGTTTCTCCTCAGTTTCCTGCCCCATGGTGTGTGTATGTGTTTGTGTGTGTGTGTGTGTGTGT
>BJFM01003325.1:80608-94111 GCA_016586285.1 Arothron firmamentum | reverse complement strand
TGTGTGTGTGTGTGTGTGTGTCCAGTGATGGACTGGGGATCAGTCTAGCGAGTGTTCCCCTCTAAACACACTGATGGAAATGTCGAGTTAAGCAGGTTTAAATACTTAAAAGCACAAGTGCTGTAATATCCCTAAAACCTTGTTGAAAAAGCTGTCTGACTGATGCACTGACTTGTCCTGCATCAGCAGGTTGTCGGGCCCTGAGGTGTTGACTTTGATGGCCAGTTTTGTCACTGGAATTCTCTATTTAAAAAGAGAATAAAAAATTTGCTGAAGCACTTTTAAACATCAAATTTCTGGAATGGAACTCAAGTCTAATTCAAAATCTGAAAATTCTAGAGCTCCTTATATGTCGTGAGTTTGCTGGGTCACCTTTAAGGGATGGTATCCTGTGCCGTGTCTGCCGGGTAGACGGCATGTAAATGGATTATGCGTATAAAGAATCAATAGCCAATCACTTAGGCCAGTGGATTAAGGCCAAGAGCTTCTGCTCGATGGTGGATGACCCTGAGTAATATTGCGTGTGTCATCTTTTGGGTGAATGGCGCTCTGCGAATGGCACGCTTTATGTCCTGCATACTTAAACACTTTGCCCATCTCTTATGAAATCTATCAAGAATGAATTACGCTGCGATTCGACCCCTCTCGTTTGACTGCCCACACCGACCAAAAGGCAGCAGGTTAATGAGGATGGATGATGATGGTGCGGCCTCTCTTTGGGAGGATACGTGGTTATCTCTCTGCCTGTTTACATTGTAATGCTGCTTGTGTCACCGTATCACAGCCGACGTGTCCTTCACACTCCACGAAGAAAAGGTGAATGACATCCAGGTGAAGCTCGATGTTCTGATGTACTGTGAACCCATTGTTATAATGGATTATAAAAGACATCAAAGGGAGGAAAGAATATTTCCTCCATATTTTGAAGCTGTATTAACTTTGGCCACTAGAGGGCAGAAACCACAATGAAGTGGCAATGAAACGCAAAAAAAAACTTCCCATCAAGTATTTTTCTCTGTTTTTGTCTTTTAGGAAGCATTTCTCTCATATAGGTTTAATTTTATTTGGACTTTTTTTTTTTTAATCTATTTAACTATTTTTTTATTCCAGTCACAGACCAACAAAGTGCAAAACACTTCCTTCAAAATAAGTTTGTACTTACGTCCGTCTGCTAACATAAACCCCAACACTAACCAGTCATGACTCTGAGGTAGAAATCTCTCCCCTGGGCCATATTAGACAGCTGGAACAACATACTTTGTTCGACTGATATAGTGATATTGGTTGTAGAAGACGTGTTGCACCAGCGGTGCACTGGACTCTCCCTGACACAAACCAGACCCCTGCAGTAACGGCTTGTTTTCTGCACATTAGGCTGATGCTAAAGCTATAATTTGCCTTTATGTGGTTATAACCATGAAAAATCAAGCTATGGCTGTGTTAAAAACAGGTGTGACGCCGGTTAGTTTGGACAAAACACCAGGTTTTTATTAGTTCTTAACAGAATCTTATCCTGTGGCAAAGTCTTATTGTTTGTTTTGTACTCCATTCAGATTTTCTTCATCTTGGGTTTTCAAGTTACATCTCAGCAGGAACAGAATTAATAATTGAACATACATGCAACTTGGCACTTCCTTTTGCAAAGGTTTTGTGTTATTGTGTTACACAAAATATTGATATTGATCTCGGAAAAAAAAAAGCCTGCATCCATCACAAATGGATGCTTTCAACAGCAGAAAGGCAATGTGGGCCCTCAGGCGTGTCTCTGAAGGACAGGGTCCTGACTGACATGCCGTCTGAACCTTTCTGACCTTTGGGATCAGGCCAGCCATTTAGGAAATTACCCTGAGCAGAATGTGGAGGCAGTCTTCTCTTTCCTCATCGTTGAAGGTGTGAAGGGAAAGAACGGGGCTAACCGCTGCCCCCCCCACCACCCCAGGCCTTTAAACCCCCGCTTGGCTGTTCAATCTGGGCTTCAGCTGTGGGAAAGATGTGGCCTAACAGTGTAGCGCCTAAACAGAACCCGAGTAGATAGCAGGTGCTGGAGCCTTGACCTGCCCGTCCCAGGCCAGCATTCCTGCCTGTCAGACTCCCCCCCACACCCCCCAGCCCCAGGTCCTGGCATGCACTGTCTCCAGCCACACCATCTGGAGCTGTTGGTCCCGCTCCTCCGTGCTCAGAACGGTGTCCCGAAACGCTTCAGGCACTCGACAGCCACGCTGAAGGCAAAGGCGCCGTCTGTATCTCCTCAGGACCCCTGCCAACGAAATACTGCAGAGTCACGGTTTTATCATGTTTGAACCTACCCGAAGAGGCAGATAAACCAGACAACTTTACTAAAAAGCTTTTTTTTTTATCCCCTCATTGTCGCTCATTTGCATCTTGCGTCAAAAAATCTGCATGCATTTAAAATAATTCTGCCTGAGGGAGGTCGGGGTTACTGCACCGTTTTCTGATGTGGCCAACCTGAAAGAAAGAAATTATCTTTACATCAAAAGAATGATAACTTACCGGGTGATCTTTAGTGTGTGTGCACATCACGAGTGTGGAGGGAGACAGAAGTGGGGCGAAGCATTACTGATATTCTAAACTGGTTATATTAGGCCGAACAGGCCATTTGTCTCCCTCTGTAATTGAGCGCTTTCAAGCCAAGTAGGCAAGTTAGTGTTTATTTGGATTTAATTACCAAGGAGAGAGCTCCTGAGAGAGGGAATCCAGACAACCAGGCCCGTGACGAGATGAGAAAGGGCAGCACCGTGCCAAAACCACTGCGACAGAGGAGGATATAGTGGGTTACCTAGGTTATGTAGGAGTCCAGTGTTGGGAAGTAGGTAAAGAAGTTTGCGGGAGCATTAGTTATCAAAACTGGTGCTCCGCTGTTCAGCTCACCTGACTGGTTAATATCAACACACCAGTTGTCAACACTGAAAGAAGTGAAAGAACTTGAGGCTTTTTCAGTCTCAACATGTCTGTTGAGCTCATTCCATGAACATAAATTATGAATGTGCTTGTTATTTTTCTGGTGCAGATTATAAGTCAGTGCAGATAAGATTTGTGGAAAAACGAATCTGGTGACGTCTTGTTAAAAGCTGCTTTTTTTTATTGTGTCTACTCTTAAAAAAAGGGGAGAAATGGTGAAGGGCTGCATCACTGCAATTTTTTTCACTATGCTAAATTTTAGTTGGCATGCAGTGAAATAAATGTACAGGTGAGACAAGGCAATAAATTAGCATATAATTTACATTTGAGAAAAAAAAAACTACTAACAGTGTACCAACAATAATACTGAATACAAAACAGAAGCACATAATCACATGATGCTTTTTCCTTTCTTTTGCACTTTCATTACAGATATTATCAATGTGACATTCAGACATCCAAGTTCACAGCAACAAGTACCAGTTTTATTGATCTCTAGAGGCTCCGTGTGTGCGGCGGCAGATGGCTCAGTCCCAGCAGTTTGAATTCAACCCAACTTCAAACGCTTTTCTCATCCGCCACCCTTTTTTTAAGGTTTTTTTTTTTTTTTTGCCTTTGCACGACTCAGGGTTTGGTGACCAATACAACTCTGCCCGAAAAAAAAAAAAGTAGCAGCAGCAACATTCGAAAATCAGCTGTGAGATTCTTGCACGCTTAAGCGTCGTCTCTGATACGTCCCTTCTCTCCCCCATGTCCTCAATGCGATGGAGACGTTCCATGGACTCCATGACGACGCAAAGAAATAGTCACCTGGCTTAAAAGGGATGCGACTGGGCGAGCGTCCGTTTTGCAAGCGCACACGATACACAGTTGAAAACAAATTTCCCAGTGTGAGGTATAAACAGATACATAAAACAACAACATGGCCAGCATTTACCAGTACAGATAACCACAAGGACCGATTTCCCCATTATGATACGGTTCCAACCTCGGTGGCAGGCGCACCGGAGAAGGTCAAACGGAAGCAGCCACTTGCTAGCACCGGAGGCCTGGGAAGGTTGCAACCCCCAGAGCAGGAGGTAAACAGGCGGTAAACACAGTACTCCGTGGAAATGAGAAAAACAAATCGTGGAATAAAAGAGAGGGAGCGGATGAGTTGGCTGTGGGTGCGTTTTCAGTGAGGGACAAAGACGGTGAGATGAAAGGGTAACCTTGTGTGGAGGGTGTCTGGAGCCCTGGGACGTGGTCTGGCAACATTAGGACTGCAACGTGTTCTGGACTCTTAATGGGATAGTTCACCCCAAAAAAAAAAGAAAATTCATTCACTATCTTAACACAGTCTTGACATAGAGATGGGCCTGTTAATTAGTCATTAACTGTCATTAGATCCATGTTATTGGCCTCAAATCCTCTGTCAGCCCTGTTTGTGTGATTGATAGGTTTTCATTTTCGAGGTCCTTCCAATTCCTTCTCAACCATTATGGGGATGCCCTTTTCTGGCGTTGCTCATACATGTTAAATGCCGTTCTCATGTCTTTTATTCACTTGATACTACAACTTGAACACCGCTACCTTAACTTAGCATAGAGCCTTTTGTTTGTTTTCCTCTGTACAGTCTCTGTGTGCAGCTACTTCCTGGTTCCAAAAACAGTTACATTTCCCTTAAAGAGATGAGCTCAGGTGTGACTTACAGCACAGGTATTCAGCAACAGACTGAATCTTATGACAGGATTTCCACCATTACTGATCTAAAAAGTGAGCTGATTTGGTTTCCTCTTTCACACAGGCACTGTAGCGCTGGTTGAGATGTCATCATAGGTGCTGCATGTTGAAAAATGCAAGTCTGCATTAGTATTGGCGCAGACTGTTCTCTCTGTGGCACAAATTCATGCGTAAACATTCTCCTGTTGTTTGCTGCTGTAATTTGGAGATTCCCTGCAGTGCATATGTGAAAGAGGCGTCCTCTTTTTTTTAGTTTTTTGGTTTTTTTCTTTTGGACGGATTAAAGGAAAAAATTGCAACATTTAGAGGTACTGGAGCAAAAAGGTTCAGCCAATCGCTCCTTTTTCCAATCTTTGTATGACGTGACCCAGCCAGAGCGCTGTGTTCACTGACATGAGGGGGGCTGCTAACAAACTCGTTTGCTGCGAAGCTCCTTCAAAACAAATCCTTCAATAGTCATCTGACCGCGTTGTCTGGCGAAGGCCTGTTTGGTGTACAGTGGCACGCTTAGGCACAGATCAATCTACTTAAACTAAAGTCATTTATTTGACTGTTAGGAACTAAGGCACCCTTGTGGGGAAAAGAAAAAAAAAATGGATTTAATGATCCTCCTAAATTAGGTGTTACTTTCTGGTCCTGGATTAACATCTTAGATAATATACAAATCCTTACAATATAGAAGGGTTTAACATATGTTACAGTATGTAATAGATTCATTCCAGCACAGAGACGTTGAATTTAACGACGCTACATTCCCTTCCTTGACAACAGGCTACTGTCAGAGGATAAAATCTCAGCTCTGTTTAAAATGGTACAATAAATATACAGTACAAGGCCGTTTTCTGTCCTGCTGGAGTGGTAAATTGGTATTTACATTTGGAAAAAGTGCACCGAAGCCCGAAGTCAGCCTGCCAGTAGCACCATCACTGTCACGTCAGAGTCCGACACATGTTCCTCCCTCCTCAGGCGAGTCCGTCCCCAGGATAAATCCTCCGTGAGCGATGTGTCCAGCACTTTGGATTCAACAGACGACAAAACACCAAGGAAGACTAACAACGATATTAATAATTATTATTATAATAAAAGTAACTTCACCGACAGACGCATCTTTTGGGTTCCACTTCACAGAAGTGAAAATGAACAAAAAAAAAAACAAGAAAGAAAGGTTTGTGTCAGCTCTGCGAGCTGAGTAGTGGTTTGGATTCCACCATGATGGAGGGCCGGAGGACCAGGTGTGACAGAAAAAAACAGAGAAGGGTGGCCTTCACCTCTTCTCTCACCAGTACTGAGCTGAACTGTTCTGCTCCAGACATCTGCCTGTTTTCATCTACTGCCCTCTCAATGCCTTTAACACTCCCCACATCTCCTCGTGCAGCTCCGGTTCAGTGACCCTGGCACGTCTTGCAGCACATCTGTCGGAAGTACGCACGGCTGCAGAACTTGAACTTCAGTACCAGCGGGCAGTAGGCCACTTTGTTTACGTCTTTGCATTCTGGAGAGAGAAAGGAGACAAATTAGACTTCCCGAATTTCTTCTGAAAATCCTAGTGCCAACTTTCAGTCACTATTTTTAAAATTTTGCATCTGGTTTTCCTTTTCTTGATTACTTTTTTTAAGTAAGTTGGTGGAAGCAGTGCAATATTCCTCACTGGAGAGGTGCAAACTAGGGCTAACCTGCTGTCTGAGGCCTGCTGGGTCTCAGCTGAGTAGAAACCTGCAACTATACTTGGACACACTGAGACGGATCCTGGCCTCGTTCAGTAACTGGGCTATCTGCCATTCCTACAGTGCACACACACTTAAACTGCTCACTGGATAGCAAACAAGCAGCGCTTTAAATTCCTTATCACGATCAGAGTGTCTTCCCTTATTAGGCTTTGGCCCCTGCTGCCGCACAGCCAAATGAAACGAGACGTTGCCTCAGCGCTGTCCGTAAAAGAACAATTAGCCCGCAGCTAATCCCATTAGCAAGCCTGTAAACGCTGCTCACGTTTTCCATTCAGGCTAATCGAAGGGCCCTTCTCGATGCATCTGAGCCTCCGTCCATCATTTGAACGTGTATATGGAGGGTCGAGCTGTTTCGCTTTGATCAGGAGCCAGCCTCAATGGAAAGATTAATGTGGTTGGCCAAGTGTGCTGGAGTGTATTATCCAAAAGTGTTGAGGTCATACAGAAGCGGGGATGACAATGGATCTTTTCACATGGGATTTTTAATGATATTATCACCCTTTGCTTTTGAGGAAAGCTCTTCTAAGAGGACGCTTTGAGACCGCGTGGTTTGTCCCATAATGCGATGGCAGGAATCATCTTATTACCGTCACTGTTGGAAATGGGCATGGCGTCACACTTGCTCTCACACTGCTGCATCGTGGCAGGCCGGAGGGTCTCCAGGCACTCGTTAGACGGCTGTCCGGTGTAGGACAGACACTGGACCGTCCTCATCTGCTGTCCCAGGCCGCACTGGGCCGAACACTGGAACAGAAAAACCGTCAGTCAGGAAGATTATCTGCATTTCTACACAACTGAAAGATCCTTGGTCTTCTTGGAGCGCTTAGCTGTTAAGTCCGTGCTCGGTCCAGCACGCAGGAAGGGAGTAATCCCCCCCCACACACACACACACACACACAGCGCACGACTTGATCCAATTAAGCAATCATCAGGGCAGGGAGGCAGCCAGAGTTACCTTTCCCTTTGTTGTCAACAGGCTGTCAGTGTTTTCACTGAGTAACCAGGTCAACTGTTGCCGACAGAAAGAAACAGAAGAGGCCAGGAATCCTCCTCTCATTCCTTTCAAACCAAGAGCTGACAGAGGCGAAACCACCTCTAGTGAAATCATCAGGTCATGTCCCTGAAATGCTGCTGGCAGAAGGTTAGATGTTCTGTGCACTAAGGTTTTTTTTTTTTGCTTGTGTCCCATTAAAAAAAAAAGTGTCAAAAACACATTTATTGATTGCAGATGCCAAAAAGGGATTGTAAAGTCTCCCAGAAGAGGACCTCTCTGTGTCTTCCCATCTACCTCAAATGCCCCCTCACCCTCTGGCGAGAACATGGAGGCATCTGTCACCTTCGATGATCCTCGATGGCCGCCTCAGATCAGTGAGCCCACATGTCATCCCTTCCCAATTAGGGCGTCTTTATTAGTGTCCGTTGCCGGCCATGACAGATGGGATACGTCAGTGGTGCAACTTAAGTGGGACTTGAACCAGTGACCTTTTGACCCTGGGAGAAAATGTCCTGGGTGGCTGGCAGCGATCTCCCCTCGCTGACGCGGTGGAAGGCGAAGAACCAGAGCAGCACACGTGCACGCGCACCGGCCTGCTGCAGCGCACCAGAAAATGCTGTGTAAGCACTGACTCCATCAGTTTGGTAACATGATATTAATTCTGGCTGAGGGTGATGGGGAAGCTGCTCCAGTGTGTGATCAGTCCCACCTGCTGATGATCTACATCAGGGACTCGCTTTCAGATGAAGCTCTGAGCTGCTGATGTTGTGGAGCCACACCTGAGGCCATCATGAGGAGGATCCCAGGGAGCACTTTGACCTTTGGCCTGAGCCAGCGGGTCTGAAACCGTGACACCATCCCCCCGAACCCACTCAGTGACCCTTCCTCCAAACATCTCAGAGCTGTTTGAAAAATTCCACTTTTGCGTTGGGCTATGAACAAATCCAACAAATAACAAACAGTTCTTCTTGCGGCTACAACGAGTTCTGACGCACAGTTTTCTGGCACCCTCGGACCCGCGTGAGTCAGCTGTGTTGCTTCGCCGAGCGCACTAAGTCATGTCGGGGTGAGTTCAAGAATGCTACTCCTCGGCCCTTCTGCTAAAGCGCCTTCCTGGAAGCGATAGAGAGGCCTGGACCCAGCAGAGATAAAGTTCAAAGAGCCGGGAACGTACTGCTGCCACGGCTCACACACAACAGGCCTGCTGGAGCGCACGTGTTCACCAGCTCATCACAGAGCTGCTGAGAACCCTCTTCACCTGTCATCAAGGTGTAGATTATTTTAACCATCCATCACAAACATGGACTCCTTCTGTATTTAAGAAGATTGGCCACATTACTCTTGATTAAACTCTCTCTAGTTCGTCTGTCTTACCTGTCCCCATTCGCCGGGGGTCCAGCGTGGCGGAGGACACCGCCCTAAGCTGCAGCGGACCCGGACCGGAGGCTTGCTCTGACTCGGGCATTGTGCAGGAGGAAAAGTCTTGGTCAGGTCGCTGCTCTTACACAGGGCAATGCGATGCTTAAAGCCGGGGCCGCACTTGGGCGTGCACTGGGGAGGGACGAGAGGAGCGGAGGCGTGAGGTAACGGCACAGCCACACCGCCAGTCCCAGCCGGGGGCTTCCGGGAGATCACCTCACCTCCGACCAGTCCAGGGTGACCCACTTTGGCGGGCAGGACTGGTTGTTGCAGGACTCTTGCTCGATGGGGCGGTGCGTCAGGCAGTGGACGTCCTCCAGCGTCTCCTCCTCAGCAGGACTGATCTTCCTGATGCACAGAACTGTTCGTGTTCTGATTCCGCCATCACACGTCTTTCCGCACTCTGACCAGTCGCCGATAAACCACCTGGAGGAGAAAATGTCCCGTATGCAGGATATTTAATCACCTTTTTCAACTGAATACAATATTCAGATACACGTTTTGGTCCATACAGGAATAATATCAAGATTTTAAAAACGGCACAAAAACAAATAATGCCCTTATAATGTGGATAAATGTGATTCATCACATGAAGAGTGTGAGTGAGTGATGCAAGTGTCCAGCGCCGCCTTCCTAACCCTTCCATCCGCAGACATAAAATCATAAAGCTGCAGACGACAGCCCTCCAAACTCATCCGACCTGTGAGATATTACATCATCTGCAGGAATGTATACAGAATTAATGACGTGTTCAAACATCTGTGTTAGCTTTCCTTACTCCAGCCCATAAAAACTGCCTACCCTGCTCTCCTCTACTTGGCCTTGGAGGTTGCAGAGGGGGGCCTTCAGCCTCTCGCAGACATAAATGTCATGCGTGTGCCGTAATTCAATATTCAGGCATACATCACGGCAGCCTTCAGCTACTAATCAAAATAAATGAGATGCCGAAACTCTGCATCTGCTGAATGCAGATGTTAAAATAAATAACCTGCATCTAGAGTCTGGATGTATGGAAACAAACGACCAGTTATGCAGCAGATTTATGACATGATGACTTCTTCTGGCTCGGAACCAGCCGAGAGACAACACCGTGCGCTCTAATACGCGAGTAATTGTCGGATGGTCTGAAACTAATACGCCCGATGCATTTCATCACACTTTTTCCAGACATGATGGAAGCTGAGTCTCGCTGCGCTTCCAGCAGCAGCCAGGGGGCTCGCAGGCGCTTGGCTACGGAACAGCAGTTCATATTCCACCTGTGTACGTGTGTGCTACCCCTGGAGGAACGGCGAGGAGGCCAAAACAATTAAACACAGGTGGTCGTTTTCAAGGCTCTAATTTTTGGCATGAGGTGAACGCTGAAAATAGTTAACATATGAAGTTATAAATCACTGCCATTAGGAGGTGAGTCAGTTGCAGTTTTTGGGGCATTTTTTTTTAAAAAGCATCGACTTGAGCTGCAATACTTCTTAAAAATGTCACAATTCTAATGCTTCAAACGTCAGATCGTTGTAGTTTAACTTGTTTTAGCACCTTAAATGTAATTATTTAGGCTTAATTCTACCTCAGACTCAACTGGTGATCAGGTCATGGAAGTGATAGCAGAATGAGTCACGTACTCTGGAGGACACGGTTCTGTGTTGCAGTCTCTCTGGTTCTCCGGAGGTTTGCCGTCTGGGTCGCAGTAGTTGCTCTGGACCACTGAGTTGTCATCCAGCCTTTTACAGACCACTTCCTGCTTCTGGGAACCTGCAAGGGAGGAGGGGGAGGTGAGCTCAGCTGGTGCCGCCTCAGAAACGCCGTGGTGGTATCGCTTTCAGGAGGCGCTGATCCAGACATGTAAAATTCCTGATTCTTTGCAGGATATCTTGGCAAATGGTTTTTACAGAGCGGAGAGCTCTTTACTTTGGCTCGCGCTGGAAAAAGTGAATGCTACCGTATCTGTGTCACACCTCCCACCGTGTGCGCGCGCACGCGCGTGTGTGTCAGTGTGCATATGTGCATTTTCTGCTAGCAAGTGTGCGCAGGATACCAGCTCAAAAAAAAACAAAAAAACATTTGTTTGGGTCCTCGTGGGATATATCCCACAGCAGACCTGTCTGACTGTTTCAATGAGATTCTGTGTGTGTGTGTGTGTGTGTGTGTGTGTGTGTGTGTGTGTGTGTGTGTGTGTGTGTGTGTGTGTGTGTGTGTGTGTGTGTGTGTGTCTGTCTACTCATCGGTGCCTCTAGTGAAATACAGTTGGAGGAATAGCAAGAGGCATGGGGTGAAATATTTTCAGCTGGAAGACGGTCAAGTGTTTTTCATAGGTTTTATCATTGTAGTAATATATTAAGCAACACTTAATGATTAGCTGAGCTAGCTGCATCAGATGGCTGCATGATTAAATAACTAATTTAAAGCTGGAGGCAGCCAGACACACGCAAAAATTAGATCATTTGGATCAACAATGCGGAGGCATGTTTACAACGGTGGAAGGCCATGTGTTCTTCCCCATCTATGCAAAGAGCTTCAAACTTCTGCTCAGGACTTGGAAGTCCTTCCTCAGAGAAAGCCGCATGCTTACTCAGTCCTGCTTCTAACTAAATATTACAAGCCCGTCCAGGCCACACTTGACAACTGGGAAGAATCACTATTTATTGTTACATGAAACCCATTGCTTCTGCGGCTAAAAGGTTTGGTTTAGGCATACTTGAGGCCATGGTCAATACTGCACGGCAGTTTCAGATTCAGGAGGTCTGATGGCGTGAGACAGACTACTGGCATCATCTGTGCAGAGCCCTGATGAACCACAGGCTGTGCAGAACTGCTCAGTCACACAAATCACACTAAATTCTCTGTCTAAGCTATGAAAAGTATGTATATTGGATTTTTTGGAAGGCGAAATATTGAGCTGTGATATTGGGAAATCGTCTTTGATACTGGGTTTCCAGAAAGCAATGATGTGGGAAAAAGGATGCTGAAAGGGGAGTTTTGGTCTGGCAGCAGCTTCTGGGGACTAGACAAATCAGCTGTGATTTAGGGAAAATTGAAAGGTGCCAATTTTTTAATTTTTTTTATTCTGTAGATAAAAAGGACAACGATCCGGGTTTTCTTCGTGTATCCACCTGGTTTCACTCCACTTCCAACTGTCACATAAAAAATGATGTAAGTGGAAATGATGGATTTTCAAAAAGAAGGCAGAATATCGCAGATTTTCTGTCTTCTTGCTTCTTGCATGCACGTAGCTGTGTATATAAACTACAGCCTACTGCATGCAAGAGAACTGGAAAAAGGCTCAGCATATGATATTAATGATTAGTATGAGCCCCAACGAAAACATCTCCTGTCTGCTGAGCTGAATCTATATATGGGATTTACCACAACACGTATTTATTTTGTGCAAACATTTTCAGCTTTGGGTTGCTTTGGGTGGGTCCTGGGCATCATCCAGTGTGACTGCAATAGTCCTGCTAGACTGTCTGCTGGTTCTCCAGGATGTTTTAACAGCCTGGTGTAAGTACAGAGTCATAGGTCATTCTGTGTCCTGCACAGACGGTTGTAACCTCAGGCAGCAGTTGTAGCCGTGGATCTGTACCTGTCACGCACGCAGCACATAAACCATGGTAAAAAAAAAAATATATATATATATATGCTTGTGCCGCAAGTGGGAGGACATGCAGCAGTAAATTACCTCCAGAGCAAGTGGTAGAGCACTCAGACCAGGGTAGGTGGTTCCAGGAGAAGCCCACCTCGTTGTCGCCACTTCCAGTGCGCTGGATGGGCACGTTGAACTTGTACCGTATTCCCTGGTTCTGTTCCTGAAGAAGAACCTGGGGAACGCAAAAAATGGTAAACCCACAGCGAGGGTTTTTTTTTTTTTTTTTGTATGTGTCCCAGTATGTCCTCTGTCAATCGTTTCTTCTCTCCACCCATCCCTGAGAAACTGTCTCTTCCCTACGTTAAAGTGGCAAACGGTGACTTTTCTGTTCTTTGGATAGCAGATGAGGGCGCTGAGACAGAAGGAAAACAGCCAGGTTGCAAATCAGAAAGCACAAAGAAGTGAAGTTACTGTCGGGTTCTGTAGAGGAGGAGGAGGACGGAGCCAGGTCGGCGGCTCTCTGTAGGCTTGTCACCACCAACAACCCCTTTGATATTAAACACACACAGCTTTTCAAACCATTGTTCGTGTCTAAATATTGATCATAGCGGCTTCACAGGGTGTTTGAACAGTCCAGATTATTGGGGCTCTGCTGGGTTTGTGTTGGTCTGAGGGTTTCAAGGTCTGGAGGCAACACAAAAACAGCTTCTGGCTGAGCGAACAACGACGCTACATGAGAAAATACGAACAGAGGAAGATAAAAAAAACAACACTGGAGTATTTAACCTCCATATAGTGGCACAAGTCAAACGTGATATTGGAAGCAAAATCTGCTCCAATGCTGCAAAGTTGCAACGCAGCTGTGGTGAAAACGGATCCGTCCCACGCAGTTGCTGAAACGGGCCAGACATTTAGCAGTTGGAATTGCCTCGTGCATGATCTCAGGCTGTCAGATACATGGTCTGGGTGAATAAATTGTCTGCCGCTCGGACCACAACCGCAATATTCCGAATAAACGTTGGTGTAGCTGGGCACGGCCCAGCCAGCGACAGACGGAGCTGTGTTGTGATATTGCCAAATAGCCAACAACAGAATGCACAGGGAGATCCCAACGAGACGAAAAGGCCACAAATAACACGTAG
>BJFM01003325.1:60351-80601 GCA_016586285.1 Arothron firmamentum | reverse complement strand
TGCGTCAGGCTGAGACCTGTTTAAGTCGGGCCAGAAGTCAGGCTTCCTGAGAGGACAGGAGGCAGAAAAGTGATGGCTCCCCGCGGTTACGCGCTCTTCCACCGAAAGAAGCATTAACGTCCCAGCGGATGTAAAGAGTGTGTGTGTGTGTGTGAAAGTTGCCGTGCGTAAATCTTGGTTTGAGTGGCATCTCCTGTGGAGCCGCAGGCCGAGGATCAGGAGTTCTAATATGTCCCTACATTTTCTAAGAAACAGTGAGATTCCTTTAATGACCACTGTGGACGAGCCCACAGTGGACAGAGACGCTGGAACATGATGAACCGCAGATGTGGACTTTTTATTCACCCCATCAAATATTTCAGATATTATCAGTAAGTAGAATTTCTACATGAGATCAGTCACTTCATAAATGAGCTTGATGCGCTGTATGCGATTACCATGACAACCAGGTTTTCCGTGGTGGGTCCCAGCGCTTCCAAGGACTCCGGCTCATCGGCAGGTCTCTTGTAGTGAAATGTGGTCCCCCCGATGTCAAACTTCCTGGGCCAGTCGATGGTCCAGGCTCCGTTGATGTAATAATCCTCCTCTTCAGACTTCAAAGCTGCGCAGAAAACAAGGGCAAATCTTTTAGACATCTTTGTCCTGGCTGAGCCTCAGGAGCCTCCCCTCCCTTCCTGCGAGGAACCCACACGGAGGTGGAGTCCACACGGAGGAGGAGGAGGAGTCCACACACCTGTTTCTAATCTCCACGAGGATAAAAAGAGGCCGCTCGCTGCTTTCCTCCAGCAGACCTGTTTGCTCGTCCTCTGTGTTAGTTTGGCTCTTGTTGCTCTGCTGATCGGTCTTTCTGTCCTCTCCTCAGTGTGGTTTTGGTGATTTTAGTGTTTAAGTGGGTTAAAGCTGCCTGCCAGCCATGTTTTCGGTTTTATTTGTAGTTTAGTGTCTTTGGTTTTTTTTTGTTTTTTTGTAGTTTAGGGTGAAGCGCTGGGTCCGACGGTCATTGCATGGCTGGCCCGGTTGTTTCACCTTCTTTTGTTTGTTCTGGCCGGGCTCTTCAACCCCCACTTTCTTTTGGGTTAGTTTAATAGGTGTTTCTGGTTTGATTTACTGGCAATTTCAGGAATAAAGTTGAGTCACTCGAGTGAGTGTTGTGTCCTTCAGCATGTTGGGGCTTCTCTGAGCCAAAGAGCAGCTGGATCAATCTTCCAATCAGTCAGGAACAGCAGCTGGGACGTCATGTGGAGAGACGATCCTCTGGGACGCTGCTGCACAGCTCCATCATCACCCCCCCGTACCCTCAGCAGCATTTTATTCTCTGTCAGGCTTTCACGTGCACCAACACGCACACATAACTGATTCAGGTGGAGAAGGAAAACAGACTTTGGGTGAAAGTCATGTGACTACAATCACATCAGCTGGTCCTGATTGGCTTAATGACGCCGTCAGAGCTGCTGCTACTCTGCCTGTCTCCTGTCCGCTCGCTCTCTCTCTCTCTCTCTCTCTCTTTATCACTTGTTTTTCCAGAGACTTCACCTCTGTTGTTGTCTCTGACTCTGAATATAAAAAGTTAAAAATACTGCTGACCTCAATAACAAGAACAGGAGAGAAATGATCATCTGGGTCACAGTTGAAATGCGTTAAAAGAAACAGCTTGAATGGGAGGATGTGGTCCTGCAGCGCAGCCAGACCTGCGCTCTCTACATGTGATATATACACACCAGAGCCGCGGTAATCCTGGCGGAGCAGGACGCTCTATAAATCTGACGCAGCGTTCTGTTTCAGAGTGCAGCAAAAGCCCTCCATCAACACCGTCCTCCATAAATTCAGCACCTCTTGTCTGTTTCCCGTTAATGGAAACCCACAGAGGAGGCGTAATTGAATCTGTTTGTCTGACCAGTTACAGTCACTTCCTGTTAAACAGAAGGAAGGAGTCCCGTGCCAAGTGTGTCACAAAGATTTTTTTTTTTTTTTTTTTTTTTTTTTTTGTATACTTTGTCCTGCGGTTTCCATCAGGCAATGCTGGAATAGGGGAATCTGAGGAGGTGGCGTCGACACAGAAGTGAGCAGCACATGTGTAAGAGCCAGGGGTCCTAAACTGCCAGTTTAACCACAAAGGAGTGCGGCCCAGCTTCTGCTGCTCAGATGTCTGGGTGCAGAGTCACATGAGCTCCTGTGAGGCTGGATGGATAAATCAGTATTGCGCTAAAACACCATGTGACACTCGAATATTGCTAATATTTCTAACAAAATGTGCTTGACGAAGTCGTGTGCAGATCTGGCCCTTACCAATATAATTCTTTGACACGGCGAGCTCTTTGACCTCGAGGTGCACTGAGCCTTTGGGGACCTGAACCACCTCCATGTAGCCTAGAAGACAAACACAGGCATCCTTAAGGTGCTCTTCCTCCCACTTCCCTCCTCTCTGCTCCGAGGCTTTTTTCCGGGCTGTCTCCCCGGCTCAGAGGAGACGGAACCTCATACATCATCTCACGTTAGGTAGGAGTGCAAACTGTATAGAATAAATTCCCAATCGCCCAAAAAGGACAAAGCGGGAGAGCAAAACAACACACCCCACACACACCAGCCATACCATAGAAGGAGAAATATGTTTTCTCTCTCTCCCTCTCCAGCCCACCATACGCTACCTGAGGCCAAAGTCATTGAAGCGATTTCTCCATCCAATTGTGTAATTATTGTAAAAGCATTCTTTGTTTTGTATCCTGTCAAACTTAATTTACAGCACACATGATCTGTTGATGGGTGATCCCGGCAGAAATCTTGTTCATCCATTAAAATGACCCTCTCAGCCTTGCAGATGCATCTGCTTCCTTTGCTCAGCTGAACCAATGGTGTCTCTTTGACATTTAACCTACTGAAACTGAAACTGAAACTACATCCCCAGCATCCATTTCTTTTTACCTCCTCTGGGCAGAGAGTCATTAAAAAGTCCCTCGGTTGTCTCGCAGGTGCTGCCGTCCCCGCCACACACCCGGCACCGGTCCTCCTTCGCGTCCGAGCTGAGGATGTTGTCACAGCCCACGTGCTTCAAAATTTAAAAAAAAAAAAAAGAGTTGACTTCAAAGATCTCAGAACAGCAACAGACTCATGATTGGAAATCAACATCAAAACATCGTCATCAGCGGTGGCGGATGCCTGCTCTCAGTGTTCCTACAGACCCCCCACCTCTGTCTTTGTCTCCTCCCAACACCTGCAAGCAGCATTCCAAGCAGACAGCTTATTTAACGGAGTGGCGGTCTACCCTGAGCCGCAGAAATGAAACGCCACACTGGGTTCAGACTGGAAATAAACCGGCGGTCCTCCCCTGGCGGGGAGCGTTCCCCCTATCAGGGTTTTATTCCCATTAAAACACGCAGCATGTTGTGTTTTGGTATTAGAACCGGAGTAATGTTGTTGGCACAGATGCTGCGCCGCCACGCCAAACGGGAATCAAATTGTACGGTCAGGTGGAAGTCAAAGCAAACACTTAAAGTGAGCAACCAAAGTTATTTCAGCTGTGTGTCAGAAAACACACACACACACACACACACACACACACACACACACAGTACCAAAATGATTTATGCTCATGAAAACAAAGGCAGCGCTAACTGCCAGCTCCTTTCAATAAAACGTCATTTTTGCTCTGTTATTAAATCAAACTTTTCAGAGATGTTTGAATTCATTATTCAATCAAAACAATGATTTTTGTGTTTTATTTATGACAGAAAACAATCCTGGCCATGGCTGTGCAGCCCTGATAAGAGTCAGAGAGAGCAAAGCCAGCCGCCTGATCACAATCAGCTGCAATCAGCAACTTTAGGGGCCCGATTGTTCGTCTCTGCAGAAAGCTGCAGGGTTTTTGTGCTCCGGCAGCTGTGTTTATGAACTCGGTATCTGACTGTGCTGTCAAAGATAAAGACTCGCACAAAGGCTGAAACAACCTTTTGACATCGGCCGGCAACGCTTCCAAGGTCTGCTGAGGATAATTTGACTTTGGTGCATCGCTACCATATCGAGTTTTGTTTCTTTTAATTTACATCTGATGTGCATTTCACATCAAAATCAATCCTAATAAGAGCTTTGATTTGGCAGCACCCCAGTGCATCAATACGTCTTTTCATCTTCAGCAGAACGCATGGCAGAGATTTCTAAGAGTTTTCTAGAGTTCTTAAAGAAATTTAACAGAAAATGTATCCATGAGTGCAAGAAAAGTGAAAAACAGACAGTTTGAAGGGAAAATGCAACTAAAGGTTCCTGGGAGCGGCGCTTTTACGTAGCAGTGCAGCGGCCTTACCTTACACTCGCCATTGATGCAGATATCCAGCGAGTCAGCCTGGCATCGGGTGCCGTCGATGACTGCAGGAGAGCGCTCTGTGTAGAAGTTGTAGCCCTCTGCCAGGCAGTTCAGAGCGCAGGGCTTAACGCCACCTGCTTCAAAGAGAACGCACACAGACGGAGGAGATGCTTATCTCCAGCTGGGCCTGCCCACAGAGGGACCACAACACAGCGCCAACAGAAATGACAGGACAGAGACGCAGGACTTTTATTTTATACTGAAGTAAAGTCTGAGTGCTCTGATGGGAAACACAGAGAACACTGTTCCACTGACAACAGTTACAGGTACTGCTAATGGAGGGTCTGGACTCAGCTAAGCAGAGTTGAAGCTTCTCCATCTCAAAAGAAAAGAAAAAATATTGTTTACACGTTTTGCATTTTGAGTATTTTACTGGTATGAAAGGCCGTTCTCCTCAGAGCCCACTGGCTGCTGCGGTACGGAACATTTTTACTGTCATATGTCATGTTGATCCAGAAGGAACCCCCCCCACCCCCCCCAACACCACCACCACCACCACCACCACTGCTGTGAACAGTGTTAACGTGTCTAAAGTGTTAAAAAGCTCCTTGGACAAGAAGCAGCAGCAGCAGCAGACTCCACAAACATAAAACAGCCTTCAAGAATCCGAGGAATTCTCCACGCAGCAATGAAACTGTCCTACCGCTGGAGACGCACCAGACAGGTCAGCCCCGTCATCCGTGACGTCGATGGGGACGGCAACGTTTACACCATCCAACATTAGAGAAGAGAAATACCCTGGATTACATATTCTGCTTGTTGTAAAGTAAATGTTTGTGATGTTGAGGATTTATGAAAGAATAAATGAGCGGCTGCTGAAAGAGCCTCAAAGATGAGAGCAACGTTGGCCAGCAGCTCTGCAGAGCAGAGGGGTGCAGCACGGCAACATATGCTGGATTATATGTGACACTCTTATCAAAATAAAAAATTCCTGGTTAAAAGTCAAGTGTTTAAGGCTTTTTTTTTTATCTTATTGTTGACTTGGGCATAAACTACACATGTAAACACTGAAGCGGGTCCCCCCTCCAGGAGCGCTGGGATAAATGCTACAGTAGCTTAGAAAGGACAAAACGGTCCGGACACGATTTAAGTATTGTTTAATATTTGCCATGACGTTAAGACTTACACGCAGAGCCTTAAATTAAAACAGTTCCTGCAGACTAGAGGCAGACCGAAGCACAGCGTGACGACGGCTGTGCGGAAATGTACTTTTCTGCTGCCAATCGATTCTCATCGCACCGCGTCCCCTCGCTGTTCCCTGATCAGCAGATGACTGAAAGCTGAAACTCTGATTAAGTGAGCGACTTTCACAGCTGGATATCTAACACTGGAATTACTTTTCTCCATTCAGGAGGCAGTTCTGCCTTTTCGTGAGGGGCTGAGGCGGCCCCGTCCTGAACTCACCGCCGGCGTACGGCTTCCAGTTGTAGTACTTTCCACGGAACGGCATGCTGTCGAAATCAGCGCACTGCTTCTCCCGGAAATCACGGGATCCTGCAGGACAGGCCTGTGAAAGGGCACATATTTAAGAAGAAAAGAAGATAAACAAAAATGAACGACAAACAGCACAGATTATAATACGGTTTGAGTTTAAAGGGACTCATGCTGCTCCAGCCACAGGAAGCAGAAGGTAAAGAAACACTTTATTGGTGTGAAAAGATCCTTAAGATCTCTCCTGGGGCAAATAAAACCTCTTAGGTCAGAGCAATAATCTACAAACTCAAAGTGCTTCACAACGGAGTGGACCGCTGGGAATATTTCACCCGCCTTCGTGACCCAACTCGTGTGTCAGCTTTAAAGGTGCACATCAAACACGCACCATTGGATTAAAGAATAACACAGGGGCCAAATCAGGTGAAAGCGTGCTACTTTGAATACATCAGTATCTCATTTAGAGGATTACACTCAGCATTTATTATCCCACTGACTGACTGGTTGGAATAATCCATCAGGGTCGGGTTGTTAACACTCTATTCCTCCATTCTGTTTCAGAAGCAGATACACTGGCTCATTGATGCCCTGAGGTTGCAACGGCACCAAATTTCGCAATAAAAATCGCACGATCTCCTCTCGGATTCTATAAAATCCTTTGAGAGAACTAGAGAGAACAGAGTAGAAATGCGGGAGTGTAATTCTCATCGAGGCGCACGTTCCTCTCTGCGTGCTGCTGGCCGCGTGATGGCATGGCTGGCGTAGGGAAATCTTTAATCCATGCCCCTAGCACAGCAGCACACACACACACACACACACGCTGGCCTGGACAAGGCACAGTGATGAAATGGCAGCATGGCTGTTGTTTGTTGTCCAAAGGAAACACTGCAACTGCTCACTCTCAGCTGTTATTTTTAAGACTCGTGGTAAAAATGTCCAAGCAAGGCCATAACTATTTCAATTTTCACCTACTGAAAAAAACACTCCACCTACAAATAGTTGAACAGACATTTCAGCTCGCAGCCACGTTAAATATTTGTTTAAAGTCTCGCTCCAGACCTCCCGAAAAAAAAAAAAAGAGCAGTGACTTGCTTTTCATGGAAGCAAAGCCCAAAGCTGTCATCATCCATGACTCAAAAGAAATGTCACAATATGAACTATCAAGATTAACTGCTCAAACTATGAAATTAAAAAAGCAAAATAAACCCAAATTTACTGGGGGGATATTCAATCTACGTCTGAGTGTTTTTACTGTGGTCCTGCATTTCTCAAAGAGAACGTGTTAGAGAGGAGAGAGAGTCCGGAGGCACCAGGGACATCCCAGTTCCGAAGGCCTCCACACACCAGATATTCCAGTTTTTGACCAATAAGGCCAGATCAGCCATCTAGAGAGCAGTTCAGAGCGTTGCCTTCCACATGTTGTTCAAGCCAGGACACAAAAAGAAACTCACGTCAATGTTGCAGGATCTGTAACGCTTCCTCTCACCGAGGCAGTACTTTCCTCCTCCAGATGGGCTGAGGGACACAGGAGAGTCAGTCAGTGACAGACGAGCGACTTTTAGCACATTACATCAAATTACAACAGAACTCATGAAAGAACTGGTCTTTGTCGCTTCATCCAGCCCATCGGGGGGGGTCATGATTCGGGCCTGGAAAAGCCTCTGCCAGAGGACAGAGTGTGTTTGTGCGTCCGCATTAGCTGCTTTGCCGAGCGTGGGTGCCAGCGATTCACCGATGAAATCCAGCCACCTCCCGGAGTGACGCGGCCTTTCGATTTGAAAAAAGAGACGGAAGACTTGCTACCCGGCGTCACCCGAGAGGTTCAGGAGGAACGAGCGGCTCTGGTCTGGCTGTGATGATGCCTGAGCAGCAGCGATCAGCTTACGCGGCTGTTCCACATGACGCTTTCTCCTTTTCACCCATTTCCTCCTCTGCACCTGAGCTTTGGTCTGGCCAATAACACAAGAGGCCTTGTGTTCTACAGGTCTACCAGTATAAAAGAAATCCTCATTTATTATTCTAAATTGCATTTATTGACTGCACATCCTTCCACATGGTGGTCACACTCACATTCACGCAAACACACACCCTGAGGCAGGACCTGGATGTGTGTGTTCAGCTTGCTGTGGCTTACTTTGCCTACTTACGCTGGGCTGTCACAGTGCCTCATGGAGGAGGACACTCCACCCCCGCAGGTCCTGCTGCACTCCCCCCACGTGGACCAAGGTCCCCAGTCTCCGTCCAAGCTCTGAGGGAAGGTACCGAACGCCACACACTCCCCCTGGTAGCACCACTGGCAAACACAGGAGGAGAGTTTGAGTTTGGTTGTTACACGAGCGCTTCAAAGGGAGACGGACAGACAGAGAAGAACATACGGGCATTGTTTTCCAGCAGTTATCAGCTCAATATAAACGTGTGTTTCTGTGCACACTGAATGCTAGACTATACAGAGCATGAATGATGAACTTTCAGCCGCTCCCTGTCTTCTCACCGTCACACTTGTCATTACGTTATTAGTCACATAACACTTTTTTCCACATTAGTCGTGTGATGTCCCCTCTCTAACTTTGCTATTTTCCATTATTGCTGCCCTTCCTTTCTTATTGGCTTGTTGGCACTAGTAAATTTACTGTAAATACTTTACACATGCCAGCTTTTTGCTTACCAAAAGGACCAAAAATGCTAAATAAAATAATTTTAACTTCCAAAATGCTGTCTAAAGCTACTTCACATGACCACTTGACTGAATTTTGAGTCCGTCATCCCTGGTTGGTGATGGTCATTCCTATCCTGTCCGTAGCCACACATCTCCCAGGTGGGAATGCAGACCAGATCAGGGTTGCGCCTCATGTCACGATTAGCTAAACTGAACAGTACCAGCTGATGAAACTACAACTTGAAGCTAAGTGGGAGGACAGGGAGTGAGCCAAGGCAGACGCCATTAGTTTTTGGCAGGGACCCAGAGACTGGGTCAGATCCAGGGGTGTCACAGCCTGGGTGGTACTCTGGATGGATGGGGAGAACGCATCTGAGACAACTCACGGATAAGACGATTTTTCTTCCACGCTGATTCTTTGAGATTGTGATGAAACTACATAAGCAGCGCCTGAGACTGATGAGCAGAGGGAGCCCACTACTCATCATTGTATTGTTTGCATGTAGTGATAAGTCAAGAAAATGAAACTGCTCTCTGGTCTGCTGCTGTCTCTCTGCCCTCTGCCCTAGTCTCTCTCTTTTGGAAGGGCCTCCTCTACATTACACGCTGGGTGAGAAATGGCTGACATTCATATTCCTTTGAACTATCCCCAGCAGCAGCAGACTGGGTTTGCCACTGGATCTGCGAAAGCTGCTCCAAAAGCTGTTCCAATACCCCCAGGCTCAACCTGGGGCCCCCTGTGTTGTCCAGGACCGTGTCCATTGGGCCCGGTCCTCAAAGGCTCCACTGAGCTAATGGTAATCGCGGATGACAGCTCGTAACACTCTCCCATTCTTTCTTTTCGAACTCGGGCCATCCCGCTACAATGGCAGCCTTAATCCGTGTTAAATCTGTCTCTCCTAACCTGGCTGGCATCAACAGCGGGTTGATGACCTAAACCCTGGTCGGCTTGCGCATGTGTGTGGTAGCGTCTTTTCACGAGTGCACGTTCTGAGACTGCTAACTCCTGCTAAAGCGGAATAAGTACCACTAGCTGAGTTAGCATCACTGCGATGGTCAAGTCATTGCTCAAGGAATCCAGCAACTTCAAGTGAAGCTTGCACTTCAGAGGACCATCAGGCTGTCTGATAACCGTGTTTGCCTACAAGAACTTTTAAACATCTCCACTCACCCCTTTCTCGATGCTGCCCGTCTGGCACAGGGTCCCCTCGGCAGCAGGGATACTGTTGGTGACACAGCGGTTGCTTTTGCTGAGGCACCAGAGCTCTCTACACACTTCCTAGGAAAGAAAGCAAGTTGGTCAGGAGTCATCGTCTCAGTGAGCCGGTGACGCAAGGGAGGAAAATAAACAAGACGGAAAACCCAAACCACGTCTGATAAAGTCAGAGCATGAGAAGCAGCTGATGTGACCACAACAAGGCTGCTGAGAGGCCCCCCAGGATCCCATATGCTTTGGATCATAGTGCATCTTGAGCAATCCGGTAAAGGTCATTGGTGCCATTAATGTTCTCTGATGAGAAATGGAGAGTCAGCTGGCCCAACACCGTGACTAACGTTTACTCACGTTCACGTCCACGCCACCGGGGACCGTGACATCAGTTCAAGAAATCCAAGTTTTGAGCCCTGGGCCTCCCAAGTCTGAGATAAAGACAATCTCCCCCCTAACAAATATCTTCAGAATTGCTGAATGGTCTGAACAAACATCATATTTCTGTCTTCTCCTTAGTCCTTGCTGGGAGAATCCATTAAGATAACTGTAGAACGAGTATGTGTGTGTGTGTGTGTGTGTGGGTGTGTGTGTGAGAGTCAGGGATAGTGTGTATAGCACCGTGCTGCACTCAAATAAAACGGTAAAGTGAACATGTTACAAGGAGAGCGCTGCACAACCCTGCATTGGATTTCCCCTTAAAGCGAGTGTTGCCTCATACCTCCACTTCAAAGGCTTCAACAGGACAATTGTGTACAGCAGAGGAGCAGGCCCATCAAAAAGAGTTACAACCCCGCTCACAGATCCTCCGACCCCGGGGGTCAGTAAATATGCCACGGCCCCAGATTAAATAAAGCAGCAGACTGTCACTCCAGTGGCAGCAACTGGCCCACCAGCAGCTGGTTTCAATGAGCCTCCACCATCGCAGCCCCGCTGGAAGGTCAGCGTCCGGGGCCTTAATGAAGGTGGATGTGGTCGTGACTGATTTACGCCGGGGGAGAGCCAGCTAGTGACGGAGAGGCCAGGGGCGCTCGGGGAGAACCTGTTACTACAGCCATCATAGTTTTTCAGGCCTTCGGTGTCTCTGAAACACTCAAATTGCTCAGCGGCGAGGGCAGCTCGGGGCAGAGACCCAACAGCTTCAAGAAATCAGATCATTGCTGCGAATTAGTGGAGCTCCTCTGTCAACAACTGCTTTATCTGTCCACCTTCTGACTGAGTCTCACGCTTTCTCCTTGGTTAACGAGTCACGATCACACCGACCCAGTCAACATAAAAGTAGACCATTCAACAGTTTTTAACGGGCATTTGTGTTTGTTCACACAGAGCTTTGCACAGACTGGATGGTGTTTCAGACAATTTGTTGGGATAACAACAATGGATCCACTAAAAGCTGGTGTTGATCCAGATAAAGGGGCCCATGCAGGAACTTAAATTATTTAATGCGATGCTGACGGGATAAAAAAGTGGAGGGTTGGGTTCCAACAGCAGCCCATAATTTAATGAATAAATTAAGTACTCGGTAGGAGGAGGAGGACAGCGCCAAGGAAGAAGCCATTATATTTTGGTACAGATCCAGGGTTTTTTAATTTAAAGGGATGCTTCGCCCTTGGCTGAGGTTTATGCATTGAGTTTCTCTTCTCTAATTATATCTAGTCTTCTGGACATCTTGCAAGATGTAATTCGCATAAACAGCATGTGTAAAAATTAGCTGGCCAGCTAAACTGCTAGCACTGAATGAATAAATACAGTATAACCTTACTGCTCATTAGCTGTGAAAGTAATTACATATGTCAACCCAATCGAGCCCCGTAGAACCTGCGGGAGAATCCGATATACTCATAATTGTGCCTTTCATGCTGATCTCAAACCACAATCATGAGCTGAGCCAAAATAACAGGGCTTGATTTGGGGTCTGTTATAATCTGCTGTCAGATATTTCTTTCAGTGACATGAAATAACTCCATGATCTCAGCTAATCTCCGTGCCCTTTATCCAGCTTATGCCCAAATATTTATGCAGTGCAAAACAATATCGTGTTATTGTTCTTTAAATCTCGGAGGATTCTTTCAACTGGATCATTTTACTTCATTGCTGTTGGGGGAAGGAGGGAATGATTAACATCACAGACCTTAAAAGCACGGAGAAAGGGAGTGCAGACTTTAATCCTGCATATCTTTGTTGAGTAAACCTTAAAGATTAAAAAGAAGCACAAATCAGCGTGTGAAACGATGCCTCTCAACCTGTTTTAGCTGTCAGACAATAACGGAATAATTACCCCCTTTGCATTTTTACAGACCTTTAATCACAAGTAGGAAATACAAACTGAATGAAAACTGTTATTATCATATTTCTGTTGCATCGTTCTGCATTAAATGAGATCTACTTGTCAGACGTCATGTTGTCTATGTCTGCTTTAGCAGGAAGGTGCGTGATTCACATTTCATTGAAGCAGGTTGGTTTTGAAAGCCACCAACATTTTAGCCCACTAATCTACATCTTTTTACAATCAAATTGCACATTAAGTGCAATTTACAATTTTAATCTTAAAGAAGAAACAAAATAATGAAGCTTAGACTTCAGCGCTTCATCCAATGCGAGGCGTCTCCTCACTCGTGATCGTCAGGCACAAGGTTGGATCAGAGGATGCTGTCCGACACAATGTGGCTGAGAATTACTACCAGAAGGTAAATGCTGAAAGAATTTGTTGGTATTTCAAGCGGCTGTGGACCTCTGGAGTATCTCCTCTCCACATGGGTGTCGGAGAGGCGCTACTGTGAAATGGCTTCACCACACCGTCTGACTTTAACTACACGTCTGACTTTGACTACACCGTCTCCCGTTTCAGTCTGAAAATCCAAGATTGTGGCAAGTGCAACGTAAAGAGCTGCTCCAAGGAAAATATGGCAAAGGTCTGTTTGGATCGGTGGGAAGATGAGGAGTGAGTGTCCAGGAGAAAAGGGTGATTTCTTACCCCATACTTGCACTGGCGGGAGGAGGCTCCGTACTGGAAGCGACACTGCTCGTCTGCATCATACACCTGCCCCGGGGCCACTGTTGGGTACAGGAAGTCTCGTTTCAGAGGTTCATTGTCCAGACACGTCCCCCGACCTGAGCTGTCAAAAAAACAAACCTACAATCGGATTGTTTCTTACACAAAGGAGGCTCTCTGTCTCTAAGGTGGACGGCAGACTTACAAATGCCAAGGCTGGATAATTAAACGTGCCCCTTCTCTTCCAGACCTCAACATGAGTCATGTAATTACACCACAAAATTGCCATTGTAGGAAGCTGGTCGGAGATCTTAACTGGTAGGTTGTTATTGGTGATATTAAACATCAACACCTCTTCATCTGAGGAAGTGCTGAAGCATGGGCGGAGACGCTTTACCGGGGGCAAAGAGGACCGATTGGCCTGCCTTAAAAGACCAACCTTCTCTGATCATGGCTGCAGTCTTCTGTATGTCACTGCTTAACACTGAATCCACAAAGGAGCCAATAAAATAACAGAGCAGGGGGATCTGGAGTGAGCAGTGGGTCATATGTCCAGGCCTCGGATTATGTTTAGTCTGTTTTGTCAGACAGAAATGTGTGTGCTTACAGTGAACTCGCAGGAAAGCTGCACGCATACACACAGCTATTCAATAGGTAACATAAATAATACTTAATCCAAGGATATCATGGAGTTTCTGTTGTTGCCTCTTTTCTTTTGGATCGCGATACTGAGGCTCACGAGATGCCAAAATCATACTGGAGGCAAGTGCCAATAAACAAACAGATGTATTTCATTTCCATTTCTACCTCCATTCATTCTCCCTGAGTCAAGTTTCTCTTGAAATATTGCTATCAATATCTGATAACACCTTCAGCTGCTGCAGCAGCAAAGACGTCCAGTCCATCTGAAGGGAAAAGTGTGACTATGACGGCAAAAAAGTGCATTTATAAGACGTACCAGAGCTAGAACGGTGGCATATTGATGTTGAAAATAATCTAGAGTAGCTCTGCTAATTTTGGAATTACAAACAACATAATTGATGGCTGTTGTCAGAACTGCATTCAAACAAAGAACTAATCCGAACATTTGACCTGTTCAGAGTTTTAATGTTCAAAAACGTCGGTTTTCAAGAGCAGAATCAGCTCATTTATGAGGATGCCCTCATTGAGCTCTCACACACAGGTCTGTGTGTTGGTTGTTTTCATGAGAATAAGGATGAGAAACCTCTTCCTACCCACTCTTCTCTTTTTTTCTTGCCTTCTTTAATGTGCCCTCTGTCCTCTGTTCTTAGTTACTGAATGGAATAATCCTGTTTCTTGGCTCTTGTTCCCCAGAGGTCCCTCTCATTATGTAGAAAGAGAGAAGTGGTCTCTAAGGCCCCCAGACTCTAAGTGCACGGCGAGTCTGGGGGCATTCATTTATTGATTTGGGGAGAGACTATACAGTCAAAGTTTAGACATAGAAACTATTATTTGACATTCTCGCTAAGGCTTCCTGTCTGGCAGATTCGGCCAAATTTATCAGGCTCAACGGAAATATCCTTCAATAAGCAGAAGCATCAGCGATCCCCTGAACTCTGACAAAGGTCATGCACATCAGCCATGCTGATTGGGTCCAACATTTGCTTCGAAAGCAGCATGATTCAATCAGGCTAACCTTACAACAACAACAACAAAAAAAAAACATTATCGCGAGGCGCAAGTCGGAGAGCGTGTGGTCTGTGACTGATTAATAATCCTGCTTGCCTGCAACATAACATTTACAACAAACTGGCATGCTGATTCCAGAGAATAAACTGTGACTGAGCTTATAGAGTGCATTCATAAACCAATCTGAAAAGGCCCAAACATCCCACCGCTTAGGAGGACGATGAATCCAGGCCCCCAACAAAGCTGTTTACTTTACTTATCCAAAAACACTCTTGTTCATGAAGAGAACCTGAAGGTAATTGAAAGTTTACAGACAGAATCCTTTTGCAGGAAAGCATAAAGCTAATTAAACCAAAATGAAGGGAAAAAAAAGGCTGAGGCGACAGACTGATTCAGATGGGGCTTTAATAGGCTGGGCAGCATTTGATTCTGTTTAGAAAACAAGCGAACCACCAGCCTCTCCTGCGAGCCGCGGACACCCGCGCCAGAAAAGGACAGAACCCAACAGAGCAGCAGAGAAGCGCTCCTTTGTGTCCCGGCTGGAAACTGGCATATAATCCCTCTCAAAGTGCCGCTCTCTAACCCTCCTCAAACAAGCTTTCAGCCGGAAACATCATCTGACAAGCGCGGTCACCCTCTCTCAGATGGTCCCGCTAGCTGGACGTGAATACACAAGCAGCCGACACACAAAAGATGTTCTATCAGCAGGTTGTTGTGCCTCTGATTGTCAGTCTTAGTAAAACACAATACGGTTAGAATATGTAAAAACAGGGAGGGGTGACTTTGCTTTCCCAGAAAGGCACTTGTCATCTGAGATGTGGGGTCACCAGCAGCACTTTGGAGGAGAATCAAACTAACATAACAACAGGAGCTGTTTGCTGCTCTGTGAGGTGACAGATGGGCTCTTCCTCAGCTAATAACTCCCAGAAGTCTTCCTTTCACTGCCATTCTCCTCTTTAAATCTTTTCCTTGTCAGTGACGCTTTACATCGCGTCATTCCACAACCCTGGCCTGCCCTTGCAGGTGGTTCCAGTACTTATGCAGGAGAGATAAGACTCAGACCATCATATATTTGTGGTTCAGGATTTTGCTCGACGCGATTTCAACATGTCACTAGCTGAAAAAGCCGCATTTCTCACTGTGATTCCAGAAGGCGCGCTCCTTTAAAAAGCTGCTCCAGCTCAGAGCACCCGTGCCGTGCAGAGATCATGGAAGTAGCACTGAGTTCATGCAGTCCTGTCAGGATTTCAGGAACTCGTAGCCTGCTGCCAGACTCTGAAGGTCTGCTCCAGATGTTTTGTCTGGCTCGCTGAAACTCCCTCTCCAAGAAGCCTCCACGCGTTTGGCGGTGCCAGGCTGGCAGGACGCAGCCCATAATCTCGGCTCTCCTAAATGTCACCGCCGGGCTCCTCTGTTTATTTTCCCTGCAAGTTTTTTGGGGTTTCTTTTTGTCTCCCGTGACTTTTTATTTATTTAATTTTTTTAATAAAAATTAGTGTCACAGCGGTTGAAGGCAGCCTGCTGCTGAGGATTACACCAGCTTAGACATCTCCTGCCTGGTGGTGCAGTGATGCAGGGATGTCAGTCACCGTGTTATCATACGCCGCCGCAAAAGGAGATCTGTCAAGCCTCGGACGGAGGAGCAGCTGCATATAAGAGCCCGGCGGGTCACCGCAAGGGCCAGCCCGTGGCAGCCCAAAGCGTGCATGGATCTCTTTTCTTTCTTTTTTTCATTTGAAGAACTCCCTGAGAGAACAACCAGCATCCACTTACTCGAGAAAGCTGGTGATGTAGTCTTTGCTGCAGGCAGACCAGGAGAAGGGGTTGGTGTTGGCTGTTATGTGGGCGGCCATCAGCTTGGCCGTCTCGTGGCCTTTGGTACCACAGGAATTCCCAATCCCGTCGTGGTTCATCCCAAAACTGAAAGACACAAAATTAAATCTTTAAAATAAAATTAATACAGGGAAGTAAGTGTATTATCTGCATCACACACGCTTTGCTGCAAAGACTTCTCTGTTCTGCAGGGTGGGACTAAAATCCATCCCCATGAACTCTACTAAAGCTTCGCTTCCAAGCCACTTCAGGGGATAGTTTCAGTTAACGTTTTTAAAAAAAGGAGTAATTTCACAAAAAGAAATGAGTTTTTAAAGGTTTAATGAATGGGTGGAGCTGGACTTTGAAAGGACGGCTGAGACTGGACACTCCACGTTGCACTCCTCCGCTGGACCAGGCTGTAAAGCTTGAGTTGCCTGGCTCTGAAACAGCTGTGTGGAGGAGAGCCCGGGGGGGTCAAGGGTCAAAGCCTGTCTGAAGCTCGCCAGGAATGAGAAAGTTCTAATCACCACTCTGATGCCTGCCTGTCAATCACCGGCAGGTCTGAGCAGGCCGCCAGGCACAGTCGCCACCGAGCGGAGCGAGAACGAGGCTCCCACAGTCAGCCCGCCGAGTGGCTGCTGCTCAAACCGCTCGCGTCCATAAAAAGCTTTATCTGTCTGGATATCGTTCAAAGGGGAAATCTCCGGTTCCAGCAGGATATCAAAGCTGACGTCTCCCTGAAGCACAAATTACATCTAATGTATATAACAAACCCGACCGCATCGCGCAACCTGTTTTTCCACAGCGGGCGTTTGTGACATTCTACCCCACTCCGGAGATAAATCAGGCAGTTGAAAACCTGCTGCCGTGGGTTTTTTTTTTTTGTTTTTTTTTTAATACATCCTCCAGAAGTGGGGTCTATTTTTACAACGGCTTCACAACAGGAGCAGACACGAGACATAATAAAGGAAATCACCATCTTACTCAAGTCTCCTGGGAGGGATATGTAGACTAATACATCATCATTATTTTCCTTTATATTCAGGAAGAGGGAGCCAGAGGTATGTGGACGCTGACATTTGCGCAGGGAAATATGTTCAAGGCGTCTGTGGTGGGGGGGCACATCCTCGACGGTAAGAAGTGGTTAACAAAGAGGAAAAGAGAAAGCAAGGAGGATTAAAAGGAGCCTTGATGGAATCAAATATGGCTTAATCAGATCATTTGATATCAGTTTAATTACTTTACGTTTACCCTTTAATCACACTTTGATGTCAGGATTGAAGCAAAAGCTGTTTGTACTGTATTTAGACTGTATTTGGAACCAATTATGGGTCTAAAACTGATGGAGCAAAAGGTTCAGAACACAGAACATCCAGTCAGAAATTAAATTGATCGAGAACCAAGACAATTACAATAAATTCCTGCATCTGCCAAAAACATGATAGCACAGTCAGAGTCAGTGTGGCCTGGACCTGCTGGTGATGTGATTCATCATATTAGAATGAGGGTTTGAAAACTGGAGAGTGACCTGGTTTGATTGCAACAGTTAGTTCTTACCATTCAGCTGACAAATTTGGGAGAAATGTTTGATTTAGCGTCACAAAAATATCACAAAATGTGCATGTGCTCCATGATGTGTTGAATGTTTCAGCATCATTATTCATGGGAACCACCAGATGCAACACTGTTTTTCGGGGACGGTCAATTGTGGTCCAAAATGAATATTACACAAGCCTGATGTGGAAACACAACACTGAACATCTTGCGTTGGATTTCCAAATTGTCTGTGATTGTTTATATTCACGTGTTGAAACGCTCGATTGCAGTTTTTACTTGCTTCATTTGTGCGTTTCATCACATCTGCCCTGTCCTCCTCTTCTTCCTGCTGCTGTTGCGGGCTCCGCCCCCACTCGCTGCTCTCCAGCTATGTCTGCTTTCCTCATTGGTCCGTTGTGTCACTGTTATATCTCAGCTGCCATAATACCAGAGTCAAAATCTGCCTCAGCAGCATCGGGGTGGTCCGCTACCAGGTTTTACATTCATTAATCAACATCTGTGCGTAACTGGAGGAGGTGGTTGCTGTAAATAAAGCACCGGAACAGCATCTTTTGGATGACCAGTGCTGCAAAGCTGCTGCAGCAAAGGTCGTTTTTTTTTGTTTGTTTGTTTGCATCGGAGACTTCATGTCGTCATCGTTGTGCGAAAATCTCAAAACTCACTTGTGGCCGATCTCGTGCGCGATGGTGAAAGCTGAGCCAAGGCCGATGTCTTCATTGATGCTGCAGCTCCTCTCTGGCTCACACATTCCAGCCACCGAAGCCAAGCCTGAACACACACAGCAAACAAGCACAGAGAGAAGGTCAGACTCGAGCACGGTTGTGCAAAATGACTTTTCATTCATTGAGTGTATTTAATCTGGAATTACAGCCATTGAAAAGACAATCACTACCGCTCCAAAACATAAACATTTGCTTCCTTACGGGAACCAAGATTTAGGCTACTCAAAGCTAAAACTCCTCCACAATCCATCTGTCACTGGTTCTTTTTGCTTCAGCTTAAAAGGTTAGCTCAGCAGACAGGAGGCAATTCCTCAAAGATGGCATCCGCAGCAGAGTGCAGCGGGGTTCAGACGACAGCGCAAAAGCAGCTGTGCTTGCACCGGGGGGTGGGCGTCGGCGCACTTCATCTGCCTTATATCCACTTTTGTAAATCGCCACGCGTGTGGCGAGCCATCTGAAACGTTCTGGCACTGAAAAATCCAAGGAAATATTCTCCACCAAAGTAATAGTCAGTGAGATTACGTTTGCAGCATTAGCGCAAAAAAAAAAAAAGAGAGAGAGACTTGTCAGCATTGACGGATGCGGCGCGGCTGAAAGCAATTAGTGATGTCAAAACATTTTGAAAACCAAACTGGTCCAGATGTCCTGGATATCTACTTCTGTGCAAACAAGGAATACGCGCTTGTTTTCTGTTTTCATCATTCTGACGTGCAGATGCTAGCAGAGCAGCGTAGGCGGCACCTGCTTCCATTCCGTCGCGGGTTTCCGAGGATGAATCTTTAATGTCCTGATTTAAAAACAAAATAAAAACAAAATCTTTCCTTTTAGGAACTGCGGTCAAAGCAAATCAAAGTAATGCAGAAAATAGGCCTTTCTTCCCTGCAATGATGCAAAAAAAGGCTCAGTTCCCAGAAAACGCTGGGGTGTGCTTGTAATTCAGCACACTTTCTCATTTATTCTTCATTTACATTGAACTTTGCTGCCTTTTCTGCTCATTCGACCTGCGAATTTGCGAGGAGGAACACAGAAATGCACCTTTCTTTTTGTTTTTTCCCATGGTGCCATTTAAGGGCCAAACATGCTCGGAGTGGCCGGACAGTGGATGTGGTCCACCTGCTCGCATCAGGTTTTAGCGGTCAGCACCTCTTCAAGATATCTCTGCTTGCTCTGTGTTCACGAACTCGGTGGCTAAACGTGGTTGTCGTAAACGGTCGTATCCTCTTCGCCGAGAAGCTAAACAAGAATAGACTCGCAAATCATGAGGCCATCAGCGTGGGGAAAGAGAGAGCCTGAAGGTGAAGAAAGGAGAGGGAGGGAAAGGAAGGAGAGAAGCTACTTTACTATTAGTTTAAGAATGTGTGTGAGAGTGAGAGAAGTAGGTTTGGGTGTAGCAGAAAAGCTCACACACACACACACACACACACACACACACACACACATACACACACATACAGATAGTTGTTTTTCTTTGCACCAGGGTGGACTTAGTATTATCTCCAGCCCCGTGATTACACGGTGACCCTAAAGGCCAGAGTTCTGACCTGGGAGCAAGATCTCCGAACAGGATACTGAGGAGAGGAGGGGGAAGAGAGAGGTGTGGGGGTTGAGACGACGAGGAAGCCGAGCAGATGCCAGGGCAATTAAAACGACCAGGGAATGTGACGAATGCGGTCAATCTGTCAAACCACCCCTGAAGTCACAATATTACCTCCAAGATATACTGTGGTGCCTGCAGGGCCTTGACAAAGATAAGACTGGGTGGGTCGGGGGGCTTGGGGAGGGATGAGGGTTTGAAGTGGGGAGAGGGGAGGGGAAGAATGGGGGGGGGGGGGTCACTGCCATTCCCCCGCTGTCCTTTCTCCATCC